>APFE030670599.1:194542-229023 GCA_000404065.3 Pinus taeda | reverse complement strand
AAATTGTAGAGTAAGAAATCCTTGTTGATGGTCCGAACTCTGTCTGGATTTACCTTGATCCCACTCTTGGAAATGATGTACCCAAGAAGGTTACCCTCAGACACTTTGAAGATGCTCTTCTTGGTATTCAAGGATATCCCGTACTTCCGACATCGCTCAAACATTTTCTTAAGATGGCGCAAGTGGTCTTACTGTTGTCTAAAGAAGATTTTCACGTCATCGAAGTAGACCACTACGCGGTCTACGCTCCGTCTGATGAGCCCATGGAAAGCGATGTCCATTGTACGTTGAAATGTAGCTAATGCATTTACCGACCCAAAGAACATTCTACAGTAAGAGAATGTACCCCACTTGGTTTGGAATGTTGTCTTAACTCTGTCAGGCTCTGCGACCAGAACATAATTGTATCTTGAGAAACCGTCTAGCAAAGAAGACATCTCTACTCCAAATATTGTTTGCAATATGTGTTCCATTGATGGCATTGGGTAGTTATCCTTCTCTGAGGCACGGTTAAGATTTCAGAAATCAACAGACAGGCGGATCTCCCCAGACTTCTTCCTAACAGGGACTAGATTTAGACCCGCGTGGAATGATGAACCTTGTAGGTGATCTGAGCATCCAACGACTTAGTCAATTCTTTTTGTATGATAGGCTCAAGTAATGGATGCACTTTCCTTAGCTTCTGTTGAAAAGGCTTGGCCCCTTCCTTCATTGGAATGACGTGTTGGATTATTTGTGTTTCATATGTTTTCAAGTCATCATACATCCACGAGAACACATCATGGTACTGTTTGAACACACAGACAAAAGCTTGTCTCTCTTGTGGTGTGCAACATGTACCGAGATACACAAACTTCGAATCTTTGTCCGTTCCTAGATTGATCTGTTCATACAACATTGTGGAACTGTGGGTTTTGGCATTCATGGGCCCCTGGAAGCAGTTTTGTTGGTCATACAATTCTTGAGTGATACCACACCCTTAGGGATGAGGTTGCCTTTACTGTCATCGGTTATGTCCTATAGAGACTACTCATGCTCATCTTCATCTATCAGTACATCTTTGAAGACGTCAATGTTAGGCATAAAATGTAGTATATGTTGCTCATCATCAAAAACACATAAATTAGTGATGTTATCAGGGACAAATGGCCTATACAAAATTTCAACTAAAAATTTATCCCTAATGGTGTCATCCTAGTAGTTTCATTCACTAGAGCATCTGTGGCTATGTTATGCATTCTTGTTACATAAATAATATTGAAAGCTTGGAAGTTAGAGATAAGTCGACATACCTCTTATTGATAACTCTTACGACGGGGTTATACACAGTGTGTAGTGTTATGTACCTGACACACCACAATCTCTTAGTCAACTAGAACTTTTAGCACAACAACGTTGAGGTTGGTGTCTTTCTATAAGCCCAAGATGAGTTCTTCATACTTGGCAGTGTTGTTCCTGAACTCAAACTCTAAGCGGATACAGACCAAGTGTTTCCTCTGCAATGGGTCTCTTTAAGACACAACCGGCTCTAGAGCCCTCCTACATCTTGGATCCGTCAAAGTATAAGGTCCGCATATTATTTGTACAAGGACTACTTGTTGCACTAGTACTACTATCACTATTGCTATTACTGTTACAATCCACTGTACAGGTTTCAGTTTCACCAGTTGGGCAAGGAAGGAGACCCAACTATGTGTCTGGTGGGGTGGGAGTTGGTTGTGCAAGATAACACCCCAACTACGTTTCCAGAAAGAAATTGCCAAACATTAATTCTGCGAAAGCCAACAGTTCATTTTGACCATTCAAGGGAGTAACATTGTGTTTCATGTATCTTTCTAACAACACCTGAATCTGGATGCTTATACCTTTGTGCGGAAGCCATAAGTGTGACCAGTATGTAACGAAGTATCCTTGTAGCTTGTTGGACCAGTATCTACTGAGTAGTAAGTTGTATGCTTCTGGGTTGTCCACAATCACAATGTTAATGCACTAATGAACTCATTCGTCCGATGATAACTGGATGATTTGCATAGTTATGCTACTCGATTGAGCATTGATCCTCTTAGCAATGGAGAGTGGCATGACATTGACTGATGTGCCAGAGTCAACCAAATAGTTGTGAACACCGAAGTTGAATATTTCAAATAACAACAAAAACGGTGGGCAAAGCAAGTTTGCTTCCTCCATACGGAGTGCATTGAGAATGGATGCGAGTGAGCCGGGAGACTTACTTGATCCCTTACTGGAAGAAGTAACACTATCTGCGGAGTTTTTACCAAGTGTGCACAAAAGAATGTCCTGCTAACCTGTGATCTTGGTTAACTCATACAAAGTTATGTTTGCACGGGTCTTTTTCATGTCTTCAACAATGTTGCAGTCCACAACGGGTAGACTCATCGAGATGTCTGGGGGTAGACTTGTGTTCGTGTTTTCTGGTGGGATGCTTTTGTCTTTACTGCTCATGGACGTACCTTTTGTTGTAGTCATCTTCCCAGACTTGCTTTGCGTTTTTTGTGTTGAGTTGGCTGGTGGATCAACTGCTTTGAGTAGATGTTGTCTTACTTTTTCTTTCAGTATCTAAAACACAATGGGGACCACTTTGCTTCTCAAGTTGTATCGATTGTTTTTCTTTAGGGACAAATGGTCGCTCAAAGGCTCCTTCTCGATGGTCGTCTTCTAGGAAGTGTGAATGCAATGATACATGTTAATTACATGCTAAGCACTTGGAGCTTCATCAGATGCAACAACTTCTACTCCATCCTCATCCTGAGGTCAAGACTTCTCACTTGTATCTAATTGGTTGGTCAACTGTGTAGCCAAAGCGCTCATTCCTTGGTTCCATCCTAGGCAAGTTCTCTCTAAATGTCGTTCACTATGGAACTTGTAGTAATGATCTATCGCGATCTGATCTAAGCTAAGCACAAGGTTAGAGCTTTGTGTATATTTGGTGGGGTGGCTATTGTTTCTACCTGAAGTCATGTTGTTCCTCTATGCGAACTTGGGAGGCCTATTGCTCACAATTGTCTCTCTCATCTATTGTTTGAGTTTAGAAACTTCGGTTGTCAAGGATTTGATGAGACAAGTAAGGCTCTCAATTTAACTTGCTTCCTTTTCCTTTGCCTTACTAAGAGTAGTCTGAGACCTCCTACCCGTGTCTTTGGAGTCCTTTCTCATTCGTCATCCACAATGACTCCAACAGTGTGCAAATCTTTCTCCATAACAATTGCCTCTTGGTAATTTTGTAATGGTGTTGGTTTCATAGCTCGCTTGATGAACTGCACAATGTGGGTTGGCAGTGCAGACATGTAGTAGTCAATAATGATGGAGTCGTGAGGTTTGGTGTCTTTTATGAACTTGTTCAAGATACAATTAAACCTCTAGTTGAAATATTTGACTTTTTCTTTTTGCTCCATCTTGAGACTACCTAACTCTTTTAACAACATGGCAGAGGGTTTTGTCTTCAAAAAATTTCTCAAGGAAAATTCTCTTGAACACCCCCAAGTTCTGAATGGAGTTCACACGAAGGCTGTGATACCATACATTTACTCTACCATCCAAGGTACATGGAAAAAATATACATGAAACACCATCATAACATACCTCGAGTGTCTGTATAGGTAGGTAGAACGTGTCTAAGTGATCTTCTACCTTCACTATCTTGTCAGGGTCATACTTTGTTAACAACTTCTCTGTGTGTCTTGGCATCTTGTGCAGGACACCCAGGAGTGCCAATGGGCCCTTGGTCATCCATTCCAAATTTTTCTCAGCCATGTTGTCCTATTATTCGTCCTCCTCCTCTTCTTCTGAATCTGATGGTTCTACCTCTGAATCTATTGGTTCGTCTCTTCCTCTACCTCCTCCGCTACCTTCCCCTCCAACTCCTGTGCCGAAACTTGAACCCAAGAGTAAGAGGTTGTATTCTTCTCCCTCTCAGAAGATTGGAGGTTCCTCTTCATTTTCAATAGCTTCTATCAGCTCTTCAAGAGTCACGACAAAGATTTCTTCTTCATAGATGAGACTACCACTCCCGTGGGAGTATTCTTTTGCTTCTTTTGTAAATACGAAAGAGCATGCCCTCCTAGAATTAGTTCAACAACTTTAGAAAATTCACACATGATGGGACGGACAATGTAGATGCGCTGATACGAGATTTCTTATTCAGTTCTGGGAGGTGAGTAATGACCAACTTCAGATTTGCGCATAGGGGAGAGGGAGTGCGTGTTACTACCTTGACCAAATGATAGATGAGTGGAGTTGGTAGGACATTCGACCATAAATTGTTGGCGGCCCTCCTTCTACCACCAGAAATGTCGACGGTGCTAGAACCGCCAACATTCAAGTGATATCCCCGGTATGAAGTCCCAACTAGACCTCCCACCGTTTGGTGTAGGAGTCCCATCCAATATGATGACCCGATTTCCATTATCTTAGAGATTTTCCTTAACTCTTGTTATTCATCACATGAGAGTGTTGTGCTTGTATCTTCAAAAGTGAGGTGAGTATGCTTGGTAAGTGCCTAATGTAGCTTGTGTCCGAGTTCTCTTATTGTAAAGGGAGAAAGTAAAGTGAACCTCTAGATGAGAGGTAATAGTATCACCCAAGAAGAGACACATGCAAACCAACATGTGGCAACCGTTAAAACCAAAGTGTAAGGGAAAACATGAACATAATGCAGCAGAGTAGTCCACACAGAGGTGACTGTCGTTATAAATAGTAAACAAGAATGGCCTATCTAATATCCTGTGGAGTAGTCCACAAGGATGAGAGTGCAATGATAAACAATACAACACATCTTCAACAGCATAAGTACTAAAATAACCAAAGTAGTTCAACTATCTTAGTACAGGTTAAGAAAACATGCATTACAAATTTTTAAAGAGAAGCCTTACAAACATATACAAAATATGTGTGAAAATGTGTTGGCCTTAACATGCTTCTGAATTAAGTAAATGTCACAAGAGACATTTGTACACCATACATCACTAGTCTTAGTAGTCAAATATTATATCCACTCCTCGCTCCTCAAAGAATAGACTACAGATTATCAAGGCTATGTAAGAGGAGCCAAGGTGAAAATTCCTTGATAATACAAATTATGGGAGGGGTATATATAGGCAAGGGTGATGCTTGACCCTTATGACTCTTCGACTACCCTCATGACCATTCAACTTCCCATGACTTTTCAACTGACATGGATCTTCAACTTCTTGTGTGTGTCCATTTGACTTTCACTTTACAATACATTTAATTATAACATATATGGGCCCATAGTGGTGATGTGGCCAAGACAACTCATGACACAACTTGACATGACACTGCTAACATGTACTGGCTAATTGTGGTGTCCATGTCAAGCAATAGTGATGCTGAGTGATGGATGTACTCTTGGTGTGCTTTGTCTTCTCCTTTGCATGGCTTAGTGTTGCAGGGTCTTTGATGGTCTTGGTGTTGCATGATTGTTCCATGCATGTGCTACTCTCGCTTATTGCTTGATGTGCTTGGTATGTCCGTCCAGCTGCAAGCAATTCTTCTAGCATGTGTGCTCCTTCTTCATCTCGTTCGTTGTGTTGCCATGATCTATCAATGTACCTATTTATGCAATTCACTCATGATGGAATGACATCAAATCCAAAACCTCCTAGTCCAGAATGATTCATTGTTCTCATGTTCTAGGTGACAGGGAGGGAGGACAACTCATTGAGACAACGCAGAGCGCAGCTCAAGTAGGAATGAGGAACTCTGGGAGGGAGCCTCCACTATCAGGAAAAATCCATAGTGACCACTAGGAGGTAGAATTGCATAGTGAAGGACACCAATGGCAGTTCCAAGATGGGAAATTGAGGGGAATTTATGTGCAGTTCCTCGAGGGAAGACAAGACAGGGTTGCAGAGGACCTACTGAGCATGACTGTGCAGTTTTGTAGAACAGTATAGGAGAGGGTTGCAAAAGACCTGCTAGACATGTCTGCACGAAGGTAGTGCATAGCAAGGCAGTAAAGGACCTGCTAGATAGGTCTAGGTAGTTTCTGAAGGCAATGCAGAGCAAGGCAGCAGAGGACCAGCTATGTATGTCTTCGCAGTTTTGGAGAACAATGCATAGCAAGGCAATAGAGGGCCAATTTGGCATGTCTACGCAGTTTTGGAGGATAGTGCAGACCCAGGTCTCAGTGTACTGTAGGGTTCTAGCAAAACAGAAGGAGGCTTGATGATTTTGCTTGAGAAATTTATAGTTTAGTTTGGACATGGAGGCAGTTTTATACGTAGTTCTAGGAGGCAGACAAGCTGCTCACCTCTGGGATTGCACAATGCAGCTAACCTAGAGGACAACCTCAAGCACTGTGCACTTTTAGGTAGTAGAGAAGAGTCACTGTTGGCTTGTTGGGGCCTGACCCAGGTTCAGAGTTAGTTAGCCAAACAAATCCTGGTACTACTGGCGTTTTCGACAACAGTCCAAGAAGCGCAGACTGAGGTCTCACCCGAAGTAGTATGGGAGGGCGCTAGAACCAAGTTTTTGCACCCTTAAGATGTATAATGAGTTCGACTAGTCCAATGTTTTCTCCTGTGCGCAAGTTGCTTCACAGACTTTCCTGTCCCTTGCGACTTGATACACTGCCTCCATGCAACCCTACCTAGGGGCTTTCCGTCGCGCTTTGTGCTATTACCCAAGATCTTGCTAGTATTCCACTATTAGTTAATTACCTTTGCCTATTTGAATGTCTTAAGTTGCATTTAGAAAGACAAAAAATTCATACAGGTGCGCGTAGTAAATAAACAGTATACTTGCAATTTATATTCAACCATGCATTAAACCCAGAAAAGATACACAGAAATGTATAAAACTTCTCGTTTTTTATTCCCCCAATGATTACAGACTCGACCTGCCCTGCTCACACAGCTGCAGGGGTCTGCACACTCATTTGCGGACTACCAGGCCTCTGCGCATAGAGCTGTAGAGGCCTCATCAAAAGTTACCCCTACAAAACTTAAGTAACTGGTAACTGTATTAAATTCATTCAAATGATCAACAACAGATCCACCTTTTGACATCTTCATATTAAATAAATGCTTCATAAGAAATACCTTATTTGAGGCTGAGGGTTTTTCATATAATTTGGCCAATGTCGACATTAAACCTTCTTTTGTCATTTCCTTTGAAATATTAAAGGCTACTGATGCCGCTAGGCATAACCGTATTGTTCCAAGTGCCTTTCTGTAGAGAATATCTCATTCTGTGTCTGTCATATTCATCGGCTTCTTTGCCTTTCTGCTCAATGGTTGGTACAAATCTCTCTGGTACAAATAATCTTCCATCTGCATCTTCCATAGCTGGTAGTTTTGGCCGTTAAATTTTTCAACCCTAAACCTACCATCATCTGCCATTGCTCCCACTCGAACCAGGAACCCTTTTCTCCTGCAAGTTTATCAGCCAAATAGACCTTCGGCTCTGATACCATTTGTTAGAAAATATTATATTACAGAGCAACAGAACACATAAAGTATATTGCAGAAATACAAACAAAGAAAACACATAAAACAAGAGAGACACAGATATACGTGGTTCACCCAATTTGGGTTATGTCCACGGAGAGACAACCAGTCCTTCCTTTTATATTATCCAGCAAACTAAATAGATACAACCTACAGTAGATTTGGTGTAATTTCCTCTTCACTCTCACACAATCTCCTCTCTCTTTCTCACTCAGAATACAGGTCTACATAGACGCAACGTATATTTTACGAGCGACTTTTCCGCCCCATTATGAACTAGGGTCCAATGAGGCGATACCTTTGAATACAGAAGATAATCAGGCTCCACACCCAATAGGCGTAGGGGTGGGGTGGTTAGCCTTAGCCCCGGGTCATATTTAACACTTTAAAACTATTAACAGAGTATAACGAAGGGGTCAGGGAGATAATCCACAAAACCCGGTTTTGTTGTTAACCAAAAACCGTCGGTGCGAAGCTCAGGCTTGGGTGAGGGCATGACACCCTGCCCGCACCCATCCCCCAGTCACATTGTGCCATATGCCCAAGACTTGGGAGACAAGTACTCGTCATTGAAGCCTCATTGGCACAATTAATATAGCAACAATTTGTACCTTTTGCAGCCAGATTTTTGTAATTCCCGTGCTAATTTATTGCTTGGTGAGCTACCAAAAGAATGGATTCCTTAGTTTCTTAGTAGTTTTGGTCATTTTGCAGGACAAATAGCAGGGAAATGGAGAAAGAGGTCTAACTTGGTCATTTTTCAGTCGTTTTGAGCTCAAGAAGAGCCTACACAAGGGTTTTTGGGTGTTCTGTACATAATGGTAACTTTATTTTTGTGATTTAAGCATATTATGTTGATGTAATTTACATTTTAAGCATATATAATTGAAAGGGACAACATTTGAAACTAGACCTGGAGACGTGACCTAGGAGGGGTGTACTCCGTCATCAAATTTCTATCTGTGTGATGATGTTCATAGTCTATTTTTCTCTATTTTATTTCTGAAAGAGTTAAGTAAAAACACTAAGTTTATGTGCTTTTGCAACTTGATCCATTCCCCACAAGACATAAGCTTGCTTGTAAACTTTTTTAAGAAACCTTCACGTTTTTAATTTCAGATCAATTGTCTATTATTGAAAAAATTTTCAAGAATTATTGGTGGTTGTGATTCAAAACATTATTGGTTGGGTTACAATCGCTGTAGCAAGATTTTTTGTGCTTCAGTTGAATCAGTCAACTAGTCCATGGATTGGAGAGGAAATTGAGTAGTGGATGCCTTCATTGATCAACATGAAGAAGTTTGAGGGTTTCTCTTCTCACATAAACGAGGACATTTGATTGCTAGTGGAAAGCCATTGAAGCAAATGAAGGTGTGGATTTATGAAACGAATTGTCAACCCAAGTGGTCAAGGTCAACAAGGATGGCCATGAGTGTTTGACCAGAATAAATGAAATTACATGGATTCACAAATTTTCATGGAGCTAGAGTTGAAGATTTATGTTCACTGATGTTGCTGCTCCTAGCAGCTGAAATATATTGAAAATTGCCAGAGAATGAATTGTGAGAACTCTCAATGCTCTTTTTGACTCGGCATTGCTATAGAATGCCAGGACAGATGTCAGGACAAGGTCTTCCTTTGCCCATTAATATTTGTTTTTTGGCTTTATGCGATTTGAAGAAATTGGAAATAGTAGAACATATTTTTTCCAATTTCAGTAATAAAATATCCATTAATGTGTTGAAGTATTGTGTTTTGATGTTGCATGCAAATCTCTGCAAACCATAACTCCTGGTGTTATTGTATTTTTGTTTTTGTTGTTCCAAACAACATCTTAACCCTTAAACATTTAGCATAGGTGTGTGTTGTGAGTATCTTAGTGGTCTTCAGATATGGTTGTAAATTGACAAAATTTTGTTTAATTTTGAAATAATATTTGTGCTGATCTTATAGAGGTATTGATTTGGAATCGAATCACATTCAAATGCACGGTTGGCAAGAAGTGTAGGCCCAAAGAAGCATTCGGCCATAAAAAATAGACACTGAATGTGAACAAAAATGGAGAAGATCAAAGAGTGAGGTTTGCTACAAATGTTTGTTTTTAGGTTTGCCACGTTGTACCTTCTTCTATTTGTTGGATCATCTTGGGTATTTTTTTGAAAATTCATCCATAAGTCTACCATGTTCTAGGAAATATATGATATGTCAAAGTTGACTTGGTCGTTCTCTTAAGCATAACATTTTTATTATGGGAGCATTTATCTCATAGGATACCTTCCAGTAAAGAAAAGGTGATGGAGAAATGATATGTTGAAGGCCTACCCTTTGTCTCTTCTTACTGAGAATTCTTCATATTTTACTTGTTACTTGTCGAATTACATTGTAAACAGGTGCATTTTCGGTTGAAATTGACACCTTTGATTTTTTTTAATTTAAAATGGCTCAAATTAGTAATATATTAGAGTTATTAAAAACTCTAATGTTTTCGATTGTCCATAATCGTGTCCAAATCAGCAAGGACACTCTCTCTAACATTCAAAATTTCTTACAAAATGCTCAAAGAAAAATTGAGTTTTTGGAGCTAGAGTCACAGTTGCAAAAGAATGAACTACAAGAACTAAAGATGAGTTGTAATTCTAAACCCATTTTTTTCAGAACAACTTGTTTGAGCATGACTCAAAAATTTATCAATAGTCAGAAATTGATCAGTAGATAGAAAATTATAATGGAGCAGTTCAGTGCTCCAACAAGGTGAAGGTATGTAAGGGTCATTTTCATACAAATATGAAACCTGTTATAAGACCTTGGGAAGAAATTACGCATAAAAATAATAGAACTGGTGTGGGATATGATAAATATGTTTCTTTTCATATGCCTAATTTTTCAAAACCTATACAATTTCGTAGTGCTTGATTTTTGGATGTTGTCCCATAACAAATTATTAGATGCCAATACTGTGACAAAGTTGGACATGTGAAAGATCATTGTTATGATATTCATCCTTGTGAATATTGTGGAAAGAAACATCATCATTCAAACAAATGTTTCAAGCATAAGATTACGGCAAGAGAGAAAACTAATTTTGGGTGGATTTATTGTTGGGATTGGTATAAAACTGCTAAGAAGATCTATAGGTCATACCACAAGAGGTATTCTAGAGTATTGACCAACCTTGCAGTGAAGAGTACTTCATCTTCTCACCCTATACTTGACAAGGGGGGAATTGATGGAATTGATGATCTGCTATAAGTTCAAATATTTGGCAAGCAAGAATGAGTCATAGATAACTAAGTTTACTGCTACAACCCATAGTCTAAGTTCAAAAGTCAGATTCAGAGTTATAGAAAGACTTGTTTTTCTTTATGCTCTGTGAGAATAAGAATGATTGCATGTTTTTGGTATGCTGATATTTGTGATGGAGAACTCCACTAGAAGAAGATGCTAGATTAAGAATTGTTCTAGAGTTGGTTTGTTTGAGGAAATGTTATGATAGTTCTAGAGTTGATGGTCATCCTTAAACCATCACTGGTTGATACCTTGAGTTCTCCCACATTTTGGTATTGTTGTGGTTTTCTTTTAAAAAACACCATCCTTGGTTTGTGGTTATCATTGAAAACCATTTCTGAGAGACATTCAACTCTTGGGTGGGATGCATTTTTGCATTTTTAGCTCTCATTCTTGGAATTTGATACATCCCTTCGGATTAAGGGGGAATTTTAAACACCTAATCTTCAGGTTATAGTTTGGGTTAGTATGTGATGGTAATTAGTTATTACAGTCCAAGAAAAATTGGAAATAGAATCAACGGTTTTCTTATTGTATTTATATGTACACGTTGTACACCATTATTTGTGTGATAATTATAATAAACTTGAATTCATTTCCACCAATATGTGTGTCTAACACTAACGACGATATGGAACATCGAAGCCTTGATGCCTAATTAAGTTATTATTATAGATGTAACAAACATGGTATTACACATTGTTTTTTCTTTTTTACAGGGTATTACTTTATTTTTGACAAAAAGAGTTGCAGCTTCTCCATAGTTTAACATTATAAATTGAATTTTATTAATTTTTATTAATGTTTAAAATTATTTATCTACAATATGATTGGTTTATATCTTATTTTGTAATGATTGTTATTGCAACATTTGCATAACATTTCCATGTGGATAATTGCCTCAGATTTTTCTGCCATAATTTTTGGATGTAGTTGCAATATTTATGCCATTGTTTTTAAACACTTTTAGATTTTTCATTGTTATGCTTCATAGGAAACCACCAAAAATTAAAATCCTTGAAAATAGCTCATACTCTTGTAGATAGCATATTTACCATCAACGATACCCACCATAATTTAAGCAAGTATTTGCATCAAAAGTTGGATAGGAACATGATGGGTACCATTATTTATGCTTTCTTCAACACTTTAATAAGTTGGAGTAAAAAATGTAAATGTGCAGACATTATTTATGTTTTCTTCAACACTTTAATAAGTTGGAGTAAAAATGTGAATGTGCGACCGTAATAAGTAAGAGTAAAAATGTAAATGTTTATTTGCGTTTTCTTCAACACTTTAATAAGTTGGAGTAAAAATGTAAATGTCCAGCCTTAACAAGTAGGACTAAAAATGTAAATGTGCAGACCTTTTAGTGGTTACTACCCACCTATAAGTAGGCAATTAATTTTTCAATTTCATATATCAATTTGCAATTTTTAAGACTTCTTAACCATTAATTAAAATGTAACTTAATTATTTTATAATATTCAAATTACTTTTTAATGATATATTAAATAACAAGTTTCAAAAGTATAAAATTGCATTGTTAACTGGGTTTAAAGTGTTTTAGTCGAATTAATGACTTTACTCATAAACCATACAATGATTAACTCATTAATAATAAGTGGAAATTGATTCAAACCATAAATTATTCATTTAATATATATTAAGTAGTTAAACATTTTAAAAATTTATAGATTCATTTTATATTATATAATTATTTTAAATATTAAATCATTTATTTATATTATCTAGGTATTATGAAAACCATTCAAGCTAGCATAGGGTACCAGTCACAAATCTCCCTTAACCTAGCTATTATATGAGTACCAACCACATTTCCCCTTCAAGCTAGCATAGAGTAATAGTCACATCCCCCTTGAAGCTAGCATATGAGTATCGACCACCCTCGTACCTATTCAAGTGATTCACTCCACAACATGAGACAACATGTGCAACAAGGCTACATATATCCCTCATCAAGAAAGACAAAAAAAATCGATATATTCTCACAATTTTAAGTTTTTTTATTTATATATATATATTACATAGTTATGTTTGGCTTTATGGAAGGAGGTTCCTTCACATTATGCAGACATTGTTACCCATTGTTGCAAGTCCATCTGTTGGTCGACAGGTGTATGAGACTCTCAAATTGGGAATACTTTTTGTTTTACAATAAATAGCATGCAATGGATTGCGAAAAATCTAATAAAATGCCAAGGGCGAATTTGGATCAAAGCTCCTTTTCATTTCGCGCTTTGTCATTTAGTAAACTAGCAATTACACTAAGAGGTGCAAAGGAATGCCAAATAAGTCTCTGTCACACTAGTACAAAAAGTCTATTTTTGCAAAAAAAATGGAACCCCTTGAGCATTGTATTCATGCTCCTTTATAACCCTTTGAGATTATTTAGCCTCTCATGATCTTGTTCCTCAAATTGTTCCATACACACCTACAATCTAAACAATCAACAATTTCTTAAAACAAAATATTAAACTAAATTTAAATAAAACTTTGAATAAAATCTAAGAATAAAAATAAAAACTAATATAAAATTTAAATTTAATTAAACAAAGTATTAACAAAAATTAATTTAAAATAAATCAAACTATAACATAAATAGATAAAATTCAAATTTATATGCTAATATTATCATTAAAAAAAAATTAAAACTATTAAATAATAAAATCAGAAATCAATGTTTCTAAATCAAAGTTAAATACTTGTGTGGCAACCGATGTTGATCATGTCGCCCACCTGAAACTTGCGTGGCACCCAATGTTGATCATATTGCTTCTTGTACTTAGCATTTTCCACAATGGAACGATGATATATTGGTCTGTTGGGTAGAGGTTCTCTGGCTATCAGATTGAATGAATGCTTGACCTGACAGTGCAATGGTACCCCTGTGGGTGAGGAGAAGATGTATGTGTATTCTTTCATGACCATATGCGCCTACTTCTGCTACGTGGAGGAACCCTTAATGGGGGGCACAGATGTGGCTACGACGTTCCCCTTACTTTGAGAGTGAACCAGAAATAAAATAAATTTTGCTAGTCTAGGAGATGCTCTTACAACATTGCTTAGCAGAGATCATAGAGGCGCAGTAGGTGGGGATACCTTTGGTATCCTGTATAATGTATTACCCAAAGAAATAATCACAGTGCAAGGTGTAGACTCATATGTCACTTCGATAAATATGGTTGTCCTAATAATACATGACAAACTCAAGAGGAGCAACATCACACAATACCTCATATGTGAAGGGCTTGATGTTGTAGGGAAGTTGGCACTACTGACTGACTCGGAGATCTCGTCCTTGGTGAAGCCACCCGATACTTTACGACTATGGGTGTGGTGTAGTAGGTAAGCCTATCTGCTTCACGACCTCTGCTGAAATGAGGTTCTTTTGCCTCCTGCTATCGAATATGAATTGCAGCGGTGAACCCTTCACCCACATATCTGAGTGGAAGAGACACTCCCCCTCCTCTGGATCTTTCGACTCATTCTTCTGGATCTTGGCAGTGAAAACACTGGCACTGGACTCCGCATCAATAATATGCTTCCCTTTGTCATTCCTATTGTTAGGTTCTGACTCAGAGTTGGAACATGCATCTGATTCTAAAGCCTTCAACTCAGCCACCAATGACTGCTTTGCCCAACACACACTTGTGTTATGAGTGGAGTTATTATGGAAATCACACCACTTTCCTGTGTCCTTCTTTGATTTCGTGGTGTTGTTCTTTTCTTGCGGCTTCAATGGGCTTTCTTGGGTCACCCCATCTTGGTTTTGTCCTTGGTTCTACAGTTTGGGGAAGTGTTTCCCTTGCTTAAGATTCGCGGATCCAAAGTCTCGCTTCTTTTGTTTAATCTTTTGCTCGATCTTAACAGTGTATTGGTATGTCGTGTCGAGCGAGGACATGTCTATGAACTCCATTTCATCCTGGATGCACCTGTGTAGGCAGCCACTGTAATTGAGTACCAAATGTTTCTCAAAATCCTTGATCCCCAGCTTCATGCGAAGGTTATGAAAAAATTGGTAAATTTGGCACATCTTGGTCCCTTCCCCGCCACAGTGTGGTCCACTTTATATATTTATCCTCATAGCTTTCAACAAGGTAGTACTACTCCTTGATGGCATCCCAGAACAAATTACATGTGGGTGCGACTAAAAACAGTGAGGGTTCCCTCTTTTCCTTCTGTTCACAGTAGGTTTCCCACCAATCCTTGACGTGGGGGGCAGCTTTGAGAAGTGCAAAAGTAATATTTTCTCGGCTAGAAAAATCATGAACAAATGTATATATTATATATAATAAGTAATAAAATAAAAAATAATAAAAATAATCAATAAATCAATGAAAAATAAAAATAAATATCATAAATAATCCTTCTAACAAATTTAACCAGTTATCTACGGCATCTACATCTATCCAACCTTCAAATATGGGAATGTCAAAGTTAACTTGTACCTTAAAGGGTGTGACGCTTCCAGAGTAGCTTCTGGAAGTAGATGTGTCGCCCCTGGGTAGTCGTTGAAGGATTTGCGCAAAATTGTCCATCATCGCGTTACTTTGTCGGTTGAGGGCTTCTTCAAGCAAGATTTTGATAGGATCTCCTGCCCCCTTATCTTTCTTTTCATCCTTCATGGGAGGCCATTAGGATTTGTGAGGTTGGTCTGGCAAAGGTTCGACCATTCAAGCCCTAACTCCTTATATCTCGACCTTGTTGGGGACATCCAAAGAAAAACATAGAAAGGGTAGACAACTCTAATACCACTGATCTGAACTTAAACAAGAATACAACAATTTACAAATATAATCATAAACATAGAGATGTAGCAGAAAAACACATCATTTCATTAATAGAAAAATATTGAACTATGTTTACAAACATAATGGAATTAAGATAGCTCGGGGGATGGTAACTTATCTCTAAGAAGAGATGTGGTGGTTACATGCCTCTCGACTGAGTTACAATGAGGCTCAAGGGCCTTTTTATTATTGAACAATAAGATAAGTCCCTAAACAACCAAAACCCTAACCCGAGGAGATGTAACACCAAGAGTTTATGGGCCTTGTTGGGGTTAGTTGGGTAGCCAACTTCCCGGGGTCGTAACTTGGTCATATTATCTCTATTTGACGTGTATGATACCTCATTGGAAATATCTCTCCGAGGACTACAACTATTGACACAATCTATATAGCAATCACGATTGCAATTTTGTCAAAAAAACATCGTTTAGGGCCTCAAAACGACTGAAAGTTCAGGACCTGAAAAACTGCCAAAAATAGTAAACAATGCTACAATTAAGGAAACAAATGAAAGTAACTAGGAGTTCTAGGTGGAATAGGTGGTTGGACACCAATATTCACCTGGATCATTCCTCCCCCTTTAGGAAGCAATGGTCCCCATTGTGTGCAGAGCCTCTGTGAGGTGAGGAAATTTCTATTGAACCTGGTCCCTAGTGAACCACTTGCCTTGGTGAAGGAGTTGGCCTAATTTGATAACTCAATATAGTTGTATCCTCTATTTCTGAGTGTTCTTGATTTGTGTTTCCATGATCTGATCAGTTGTGGCATATTCCATGCAGTCTGATTTGAGCTCTGTTGGTGTGAGTTGTTATGTAATGTCAAAAGTGTCCAACAATGGTGGAAAGTATGGCCGAAGGCGATCTACATTGAACATTAGGTGAAGACCAAGGAACAGTGGGATGTTGAGCTCAAATGCATTGTCACTGATGGCCTTGGTGATGGTATATGGCCCATATCAGAGTGGTTTGAGCTTCTGATGAGCTCTCGTAAGGCGTTCTTTCTGCAAAAGAAACCAAACTTTCTTGCCCACCTGAAACACGTGTGGCAACTGATGTTGATCATGTTGCTTCTTGTACTTCGAATTTTTCACAATGGAGTGACGATATATCATCCTGTTGGGTAGAGGTTCTCTAGGAGTCAGATTGAATGAATGCTTGACCTGGCAATGTAATGGTGCCCATGTGGGTGAGGAGAAGATGTCCTTGTATTCTTTCATGATTATATCCACCTAATTTTGTTGTGTGGAGGAACCCTTCTCGAGGGCCATGGATGTGTCTACAATCTTCCTCTTACTTTGAGAGTGAACAAGAAAAAAAATAAATTTCCTAGTCTCCGAGATGATCTTGCTGCATTGCTTAGCTGAGATCAAAGAGGTGGCGGTAGGTGGGACTACCTCTAGTATCCTATATAATGTATTACCCAAAGAAATAATCACAGAGCAAGGTCTAGACTCATATACATCATGTCACTTCCATAAGTATGATTGTCTTAATAATACATTGTAAACGTCAAGAGGAGAAACAACACACAATACCTCATATGTGAAGGGCTTGATGTTGTATGGAAGTTGACACTCTTGGCTAACTTAGAGATCTCATCCTTGGTGAAGCCACTTGATACTATACGACTGCGAGTGTGGTGTAGTTAGCAGGCCTATCCACTTCACTACCTTTGTTGAAATGAGGTTCTTTTGGCTCCTATTGTCGACTATGAATTGCAGTGGCGAACCCTCCTCTGGATATTCCCTCCCCCTCCTCTAGATATTCGTGCTCCCCCTCCTCTGGATATTCAAGATCCAAAAGAATGAGCACGAATATCCAAAGGAGGGGGAGCAAGGAATAGTGGGATATTAGTGCTCATTCTTTTGAGATTTGTGGAAGAGACGCTCCCCCTCCTCTGGATATTCGTGCTCATTCTTTTGGATCTTGGCAGTGGCAACAGTGGCGTTGGGCTCCACTTGTTGGGGTTTGACTCATATTCGAAACATGCATCTAATTCTAAAGCCTTCAACTCGACCACCAGCGACTACATGGCCCGACACTCACTTGTGTCATGGGTGGGGCTATTATGGGACTCACACCACTTTCCTGTTCCTTCTTTCACTTCGTGGTGTTGTTCTTTTCTTGTGGCTTCAATGGGTTGTCTTGGGTCACCCCATCTTGGATTTTTCCTTGGTTCTGCCGTTTAGGGAAGCCTTTCCCTTACTTCAAACTCGCGGATCCAAAGTCTCTCTCCTTTTTTTTAAACTTATGCTCGACATTGACAACGTATCGGTATTTCGTGTTGAGCGAGGAGATGTCCAGAAACTCCATTTCATCCTGGATGCACCTGTGTAGGCAACTGTGGTACTTGAGTACCAAATGTTTCTCAGAATCCTTGATACCCAACTTTGTGTGAACGGTATGAAAAATATTGGTAAATTTTGACACATCTTGGTCCTTTTCCTGCCGCAGAGTGGTCCACTTTATGTATTTATCCTCATAGCTTCCAACAGGGTAGTACTTCTCCTTGATGTCATCCTGAAATGAATTCCAAGTGGGTACAGTTAAAAGAAATGAGGATTCCTTCTCTTCCTTCTATTCAAAGTAGTTTCCCACCAATCCTTGATGTGGGGGGTAGCTTTGAGAAGTGAAAAAGTAATCTTTTCCTGGCTGGAAAAATCATGAACAGAAAAATATCCTTCTAGCAGATTTAACAAGTTATCTACGGCGTTCACATCTATCCAACCTTCAAATATGGGAATTTCAAAGTTAACTTGTACCTTAAAGGGTGTGGCGCTTCCAGAGTAATTGATGGAAGTATATGCATCGCCCCTGGGTAACCACTGAAGGATCTGGGCAAAGTTGTCCATCATTGCGTTCCTTTGTCGCTCAAGGGCTTCTTCGAGAAATATTTGATAGGATCTCCTGCCCCATCATATTTCTTTTCATCTTCCATGGGAGGCCGTCAGGATTTGTGAGGTTGGTCTTGCAAAGGTTCAACTAGTTGAAGCCCTAACTCCTTATATCCCGACCTCGTTGGGGACATCGAAAGAAAAATAAAGAAAGAGCAGACCTCTCTGAGACCACTGAGTCGAACTTAAACAAGAACGCAACAACTTACTGATATAATCATAAACACAAAGATGCAGCAGAAAAGCACTTCATTTAATTAATAGAAAAATACTAAACTATGCTTACAAACATAATGGAAATAATATATCTTAGGCGATGGTAGCTTACCTTTGAGAAGAGATGTGGTGGCTACATGCCTCTGAACTGAGTTACAATGAGGCTTAAGGGCCTTTTTATTATTGAACAATAAGAGAAAACCCTAAACAACCAAAACCCTAACCCAAGAAGAAGTAACACCAAGAGTTTACGGGCCCCATTGGGGTTAGTTGGGCAACCAACTTCTCGTGGTCATAACTTGGTCATATTATATTTTTTGACGTGTATGATACCTCGTTGGAACAATCTCTCCTAGCAATACAACTGCTGATGTAATTTCATTAGCAATCTCCATTGCAAATTTTCCAAAAAAAACACCGTTTAGGGCCTCAAAACGACTTCGGAAGTTAAGGACCTACAAAACTGCCAAAAATAGTAAACTGTGCTACAATTGAGGAAACAAATGAAACTGACTAGGGGTTCTAAGTCAAATAGGAAGGTGGCCACCAATATTCACCTAGATCATTCCTCCCCCTTAGGAAGCAATGGTCCCCATTGCCTGGAGAGCCTCCATGAGGTGAGGAAATTTCTGTTGAAGCTGGTCCCCGGTGAACCACTTGTCATGGTATAGGAGTTGGCCTACTTTAACAACTCGATATAGTTGTATCCTCTATTGTCGAGTGTTCGTGATCTGTGTGCCCATGATCTGATCAGTTGTGGCGTGTTCCATGCAATTCGGGTTGAGCTTTGCTGGTGTGAATTGTTCTACAATGTCAGATGTGTCCAACAATGGTGGAAAGTATGGCCAAACGTGATCTACATTGAACACTGGGTGTAGACCAAGGAAAGGTGGGACGCTGAGCTTGAAGGCATTATCACCGACGGTCTTAGTGATGGTGTATGGCCCATATCGGAGTGGTATGAGCTTCTGATGGGCTCTGGTAAGGCGTTCTTTCTGCAAATGCAACCAAATTTTTTCACCCACCTGAAACTAGTGTGGCAACCAATGTTGATCATGTCACTGCTTGTACTGGGAGTTTTCCACAATAGAGTGACGATATATCAGCTTGTTTGGTAGAGGTTTTCTTAGATTCAGATCGAACGAATGCTTGACCTGATAGTGCAACGGTACCCTTGTGGGTGAGGAGAAGATGTCCCTGTATTCTTTCATGACTATATCCACCTGTTTCTGCTGCGTGGAGGAACCCTTCCTGGGGACCATGGATATGGCTATGATCTTCCCCTTACTTTGAGAGTGAACCAGAAAGCAAATAAATGTCCCAGTCTGGGAGATTATCTTACTGCATTGTTTAGCAGAGATCAAAGAGGTGGCAGTAGGTGGGTCTACCTTTGGTATCCTATATAATGTATTACCCAAATAAACAATCACAGATCAAGATCTAGACTCATATACATCATGTCACTTCCATAAGTATGGTTGTCTTAATAATACATCACAAACTCAAGAGGAGAAACATCACACAATACCTCATCTGTGAAAGACTTGATGTTGTAGGGAAGTCAGCACTGCTGGCTAACTTAGAGATCTCGTCCTTGGTGAAGCCACCCAATACTCTACGGTTGCGGGTGTGGTGTAGTCAGTAGGCCTAGCCGCTTCACAATATCTTTTTAAATGAGATTCTTTTGGCTCCCACTGTCGACTATGAATTGCAGTGGAAAACCCTTCACCCATATCTGTGAGTGGAAGAGACATTCCCCCTTTCTCGATCTTCGGGCTCATTCTTCTAGATCTTGGCAGTGGCACCAGCTGGGCTCCACATCAATAATCTACTTCCCTTTGTCATTCCTCTTGTTGGATTCTGACTTAGAGTTAGAACATGCATATGATTCTGAAGCCTTCAACTTGGCCACCAACGGCTACTTGGCCCGACACTCACTTGTGTTATGAGTGGAGCTATTATGGAATTCACACCACTTTCCTATGTCCTTCTTTGACTTCGTGGTATTGTTCTTTTCTTGCGGCTTCAACGGGTTTTCTTGGGTCACCCCGTCTTGGCTTTGTCTTCAATTCTACGGTTTGGGGAAGCCTTCCCCTTGCTTCAAATTCACAAATCCAAAGTCTCGCTTCTTTTGTTTAAACTTCTGCTCAATATTGACATCGTATCGGTATGTCGTGTCAAGTGAGGAGATGTCCAGGAACTCCATTTCATCCTGGATGTACCTGTGTAGGTAGTCGTGGTACTTAAGTACCAAATGTTTCTCACAATCCTTGATACCCAACTTCGTGCGAAGGGTATGAAAAATATTGGTAAATTTCGACACATCTTGGTCCCTTCCCTACCGCAGTGTGATCCACTTTATGTATTTATCGTCATATCTTCTGAAATGGTAGTATTACTCCTTGATGGCATCCCAAAACAAATTCTAAGTGGGTACAGCTGAAAACAATGAGAGGTCCCTCTTGTCCTTTTGTTCACAGCAGGTTTCCCACCAATCCTTGATGTGGGGGTCAACTTTGAGAACTACAAAAGTAATTTTTTTCCCGGCTATAAAAATCATGAACAGAAAAATATCCTTCTAGTAGATTTAACTAGTTATCTACGACGTCTGCATCTATCCAACCTTCAACTATGGGAATGTCAAAGTTAACTTGTACCTTAAAGGGTGTGGCGCTTCTAGAGTAGCTCTTCAATGTAGATGCGCTGCCCTTGGGTAACTGCTGAGGATCTGGGAAAAGTTGTCCATCATCGCGTTCCTTTGTCGCTTGAGGGCTTCTTTGAGCAAGATTTTGATAGGATCTCCTGCCCCTCATCTTTATTTTCATCCGTCATGGGAGGTCGTTAGAATTTGCAAGGCTGGTCTTGCAGAGGTTCAACTAATTCAAGCCCTAACTCCTTATATCCCGACCTCGTTGGGGACATGCAAACAAAAACAGAGATAGATCAGACTGCTCTGATACCACTAATCCGAACTTAAACAAGAACACAAAAACTTACAGATATAATCATAAACACAAAGATGAAGCAGAAAAACACTTCATTTCATGAATAGAAAAATATTGAACTATGCTTACAAACAGAATGGAAATAAGATCACTCGGGCGATGGTAGCTTATCTCTGAGAAAAGATGTGGCAGCTACATGCCTTTGAATTGAGTTACAATGAGGGTCAAGGGCCTTCTTATTATTGAACGATAAGAGAAAACCCTAAACAACCAAAACCCTAACCCGAGGAGATGTAACACCAAGAGTTTATGGGCCCCGTTGCGGTTAGTTGGGCAACCAACTTGCCGGGATTGTAACTTGGTCATATTATCTTCATTTGACGTGTATGATAGCTCATTGGAAAGATATCTCTGAGGACTACAGTCATTGATGCAATTTTCTTAAAAATCATCGAAGAAATGTTTCCAAAAAAACGTTGTTTAGGGCCTCAAAACGGATCTGGAATTTCAGGATCTAAAAAAACTACCAAAAATAGTAAATTGTGTTACAATTAAGGAAATATATGACACTGATTGGGGGTTCTAGGTGGAATAGGAAAGTGGCCACCAATATCCACCTGGATCAACAAATAATTCTAAATTATACATGGACGAATTATCTTCCAACACTCCCCTTAATTCTTACATACACAATTACAACACACATTATAATAATAGAAATAATCTTTGTCTCACTGGGCTTCATCAATAACTCTAGCCACTCTGTAGTCGTCTGGACTCCGCTCTTTCTTTCTCCACATCTTTGAGCTTACCTTATGACTCATTTAAAGTACACATGCTTCTGACCAACGATGATGAACTTTGCAAGATCAACAATATTGACGACTCAGCTCGTCGGGGCTTCCGCAATAAGAGCTGTCAAGTGATGAACCATCCTATGGACCAATCACCATTTGTCGAATATTTCGCTTTCATCTATCCATCAGTGGCTAGGCAAATGGTCTGAATACTGAATGTGTTGAAGAATTCATCTAGCAACTTGATCTGCTTCACACACATGGATCTCATACTGTAACCTATAGTTGACGCTCCCGGAGCACAACGTGTCACACGAGCATGACCTTATTAAGAACTACCTATGACTAATGCTCCCAGAGCACGAAAGATCACATTAATCTATTGAATAATTGGCTTGTTCTTTATGATTCTGCATCATTTTACTTTTTCACAATATAATAACATACTACAACTTTAATAAAACTGCACCATAAAATAATAATAATAATAATAATAAAATACTAAGAAAGTTTTTTATATAACTCAATGCAAATCACTCAAAGATGGTGTCTCCCTTAAATGTGATCACTCCAACCACATTTTTAGAATATATATATATATATATATATATATTAAAACACATCATTATATTGACACAACGTAACTAGAAGAAGGAAATCCATAAGCAATAGCATTGAATTGTCATTTGACCTGAACTTGAAGGAGTTCATTCAATGCTTCCTTTTGGTACCTTTTCTTCACTCACAGTGTTCACCATAATGGATGAATGCAACAATTGGAGTGAAAGTCAAATTGACTAAAAATTCTACAGATTTGATGGATAAGGCTGAGTTTGCATGGGCTTCCACTGTGAGCAGTGATCTTTGAACTTGAAATTTCTATGCATACCATTCTTTCTTCATTACCAGATCTTTGATGTATATGACACTGCATCCGTGACCACGAGACAGAAAGTTCTACAACAGCTTTTGCAGCAGCGTGGCCCATCTCTTTGTCTAATAGCATCGACATGTTGAACAAGCCAAGAAACTCAAAGCTCGTCTTTGTGTCTTTTTAAATTCTTTGCTGAATGCGGATAAGCTTCCACTGTAATAACTGTTGCACGTACTAATCACACTCCCTCTCGCAAATATTTCAGGCACACCACAGTCTCATTGGCTCTTGACAACGGTATTAAAAATACGTGGGATGTTATCTGCTTCCATAATTTGATAGCAGGAAATGCAATGCTCGAATCTAATCTTGTAAGCAGAACGGTCGTAGGGGTGAGCTGGGGTGGATTCTACATACAGATCTACAAGAAAACACACAGATCTATAAAAATAAATAAAATTTACCGGCACAAACACTAAACACAACATGATCGCCTACTCTAATCAATTTACAGAGGAATATAATTCATTGGCTCTCCCTCAAGGGAGTCAAGCCAGAACATGCTCTGATACCATGTTCAAAAAACAGAAAAGCAGTCATGGATAACATATTTCATACTAATAATTAGTATATTACCTATTTCAAATCATACTAATACATCACATATTTATGGTGCTTGTGAGATCCAACCAAATCCAAATATAAATAGGGAGGTTGAGATATTCTCTCAACATCCACCTACAAATCTGCAACTAATTCTAAATTATACATGGAAGAATTATCTTCCAACAAATGAGATCATTTTTGTTCTTCTTTCTTTTTTCTTGTACATTATCGAGGGTATTTTGTTCTTCTTTCTTTTTTCTTGTACATTATCCAAGGTATAATCTATCTATGCACCTTTCATTATTTAGAGGTGCACCCCTATCTCACCCTCCATTATTTTGTATACTTGGGAGGTGATAAATAATTTCACCCCTCTTAGTGGAAGGAAAAATAGTGAGACATTCCAAAAGGTTTGGAGCTTAGGAAATTTGTCCAACATAAGATATATATATATAGATATATATATGGAAATGTCAAAAATATTCCTTTTTAGAACATCGGAAATTTTTAAGTATATTCAAAATAAAATGTTAAATAAAATTTTGAAGGGTTGTTTTATATGGATTTTGGTAAAATTAAAGTGACTTAATTTGTGATGGGTGATAGTAATAAGTTTGGGTGGAGAAACTTATGTTAAGAAGAGAATGAGGTGGAGAATGAGGTGGATATTAATAATTAAGATAGTTTTAACATAAGTTTATTTTGGTAATTTAGTAGATTAATTTGAGTGTTTCACTGCATTGAATTTTCACAGATTCAAACTGATCATTCAAATTAATTTAAATTTTAATTAACCAAGCAAAAATTAATTTAATATTATATTTTTAACATATTTAGACATTATTTATTAAAAATACTCTTTATTTTAATTTAATAATAATAATAAATAATGTTGAAGGAATATATTAGGTACCTCTCACCTTCTAATACTAATCAACCAATACCATTGATTTAATTAAAGATCTTGCCATGTCATCGCTTTGCCTACCCCTTTTCCATCTAGGGTGTTGGGTTGATTTGAGTAGATCAACATTATGTAAATTAGCAATGTAGCATAACACATCATGATGAATATAGGGGAGCTCTTGAATAAATTAGAAAATCCCTCCTTCATGAGCTTCTCCTGCACCAACTCCACATTTTTTAAAAATAATTTTTGGAGATGAAGCAAAGTCAAGGACACTGTCAAAATATGTTCATCTCGTACTTGATCAAGGCAAGGATGGAAATTCAAGATCTTGGCATGTGAAAAATAGCACAATAATAGAGGAAGAAATGAATGGTATTTGACAAAGAGATTGTGTGTTTCCTAGTTAACACATTCATTCCAATTTTTACAAAAGAGTGAAGCAATGTGAAAATCAAATATAGAAATTGGATAATTGATAAGGGAGGAGGACAGAGATTCATTTGTCATCACCTTCTCCACATTGCTCTCCTCTGTGGCTATAATTGTTTCCCTTTGCAAATGCTTAGCTATCTTTGTTATGTGACAAATTATAATTAACTTCATCCATTCCCTTCAATTCTCTATCTTTTCTTGTTTTCTACAACAAAGCCCTCTCAATTTTTGGCCTTTTCTTCCCTTCTATAGAAAAAATTTCTAACAATCATGATTGTGATTTCTAAGTTCTTGTATTTGATGTAATGGAATGAATTTATAAATTTTCACTAACTTCAATATTTAGTACAAAATGGAAAGGCAATCTCGTCCATCAACGAAACCAACATTGCCTCCTTTTATATGGATTTTACCATGGATTGAGTTGTTTCTTTATTTATTTCTTTCAAAATGATACAAAATCTAGGGCTCTCTCTGGAAACTACTATTAAAACCAACGAGAAGTTGTGGGTGTAATGAAGTAACCATATAAAATACACATAATAGAAAAAAAAATATTATTAATTATTCACATTAGGGTGGTACGTAGGGGGTCTAGTTGGCAGAGGGGATTAAAGAGATGACACCCTAAGCATTAACTTGATCGGGCTGGCATGCATCCGGGATCACCTTGCCATTAATGCGAAGGGAACTCGAGGTCGGTACATTGACCAACAACATTTAATTTATTACAGAAGAGATTGGATGGAACAGTCTCGACCCCCGGAAGTTAGAACCATCCTCACCCTTGGATTATAGATATCCATGGTCTTGGTGTCTCAACGATTACCTTGCAGGTTAATACACTTTTCTATGAGGTAAGGGTTATTTGAGCTCTGCGATGACATTGTTGTTTGGCTCTGCAACAGAGAGCATCCCGGATGGCTGTAAGGCACCACCTCCCTCTAGGACCACATCAACAAGCTTTGCAGTTAAGGTGTAACAGATCTAGACTCCTTAGTATCATTTACTAATTTTCCTTTAAAGCTCCTTCTCTGATACATAACTGGATTCATCCTTCTCGCTCTAGGTTGCAGGTCAATCACTGATGGTTGGAGTCTTGATCCAAAATGGATTCAATTCTACCTCCATATCAAAGTCTTCAAGTTGAAATTAGAATCAAGTCGAAGTGCTCATTGATACGATTCCAACAGTGTGAACGATGGGTAAATCCGAGTCCGGATGAAGAAGTTAGGGCCAGTCAAAGTTTTTGGGAAAATTAGGGAAAATGACAAAAAGTCAAAGGGAAAAAGTCAACGGTCAACTGTCAATCAACGGTCAACAATCAACCAGGTGAACGCTTATGTCAACAAGGACACGTGTCAACTTGGGAATGAGCCATGGGTCCTAGATGACATCAGTAGAGGAGGTAACGTGGCAAATTCTGATTGGTTGATATGGGCCAATTCGGTGCTGACACGTGGCAGCCTGGATTTTGCCCAGTATCACCTATTTTTCAAAATTTAGGGGTCAGGGAGGATCAAACCCCTGACCTCCTGGAAGACTAAGTTTTCGCTGGAGGGGCCACACCATACGGGCTACAGTGATTCGTGATAAGTTATAAGATTATGATTTATTTATGGTGCAGGAGGCGCTGCTGAAATAAAAGGCCAACGACCAGGGTCAACCCACCGACCGCCAAATCTTTTGGCAAATTATCCCACATGCAACGGGATATAGTAAATATTACACCATATATATCATAATCGAACCATGTATAACCAACAACAAGCAGAGAAATATATCAAGCCGAACCATAGTATATGCCATATCCAATGTAAAACGACAGTAAGGTTGGGCAGTGGATTCGACTCGTCGACCTCTCCTTTATCTAAACGCCTTCACACAAAGCCTCTTGCGAATGCGCCAAGCCAGACGAACTTGCTAACAAGTCGTCACAAACACATTTTCAATTCTATTGCAAGTACAACCCGCCCAAAGGAGCGCACACGTTTTCTGAGGTGGTTATTTTCTCCATAGAGGCGGTTTTTGTGAGCAGAAAGTGGTTTTCACATAAGCAGAGGTGGTTTTGGACTTTCTAGGGGGTCTAGAAGTCACAGAGGCCAAATATGGGCAAGTTTATACTTGTTTAACTCAAAATTTTGAGTTGAACGCAATGGTGAGATCCTTTTTCTCATTTGAGTCTTTTTTTTCTAAGCTCATGTCTATAAAAGCATTTTGAAGACTAATAAAGTGGTCACACTGGAAGTTAAGTACCCGGAGAGGTAACCAGGAAGTCTGGTGAACTCCATTATCAAATTGTCGTTGTGTTGATGCATATGTTTATGTTTCAATTTGCTTGTGTTTATGTTATTTGCAATATTTTCGATATATTGCACTAAGTAACATAAGAAAACTTCACATAAAGTCTATAATACCTTTTTCAATAACAGATCAAGTGGTATCAGAGCAACAAGGTTTTTAAGGTCTGACAAGATTGCATGAATATTTGAATGCTTACTAGGTTAAGGCTCGAACGAGGTGAAGGTGAACTTGTTGAAGCGAATCCAGAGATTGGAAGGGTCTTTTCACAAAGAAGGATGGTGGATGAAACCCCACTTGGATCTCAATTCCTGGATAGTTTCATGATGATATGCGCAATGGTGGAAGATATGTATCACGAGTTTAAGAAGAACAAAGATGAAGGCACTTCATCACCTAAAGACCAAGAAGATAAGGGAAAGGGAGAGATTCTTCCTCCACCATCTCCCCCATCATCACCATCATCGTCATCATCATCATCATTATCTTCTTCTCATAAATCTAGTCCTTCTAAGAAGAAATCCTCTTTATCAAATTATATGTAAAATTTGATTTGTCAATTTATGATGGAGAACTTAACGTTGAAAAGCTTGATAATTGGATAAGACAAATTGAAGTGTATTGCAAGATGTAGAAAGTTATTTCAGAAAGGAATAAGATCCAACTTGCTATCCTTCGACTTGGAGGAACCGCACTCATATAGTGGGAAGGCAAGACACAAGCAGATCTCAAAAATCATGTTAAAATCATTTCAACTTGGAATGGATTTGTTTCTGCTATTTAAAAGCATTTTTATCCTTTGGCTTATATGCAACAAGCAATGATGAGTTGGCAAACACTACGTCAATTAAAAGGTCAAAGTGTTCAAAGTTATACTCAATAATTTCGTAAGAGAGCTTTAACATTAGGAATATCATTAGACTCAGCAGAGACATTGTTGAAATACATAGGTGGTCTTCATAGTTACTTGAGGCATACCATACTAATGTTTAATCCAACTAGCTTAGATGATGTATCGGTTCAAGCAACTCATCTAGAAGCTAGGGGTAAAAATGTATCTCGTGATGTTGGAAAATCATCCAAACCTATTGAAAGCAAGAATAAACGGAAGAAGAAACTTAAATGGAAGGAGAAGAAAACAAACACTGTGAAGAAAGATAAGCCTTCATGCACTCATTTTAAGAAGGAAGGCCATGATGAGGCACACTATTGGTCATTGCATCCGGAATTGAAGCCTAAGAAGCCTGGGAGTAAGGAGCGGAAGAATGTTCCTGCTATTCAAAAGGACTTGGGATCAGATTCATGTGACGAGACAATGGTTACAACTACATAAAAGTAAAGATTCTAAAGCATCTACAAGCACTTCTTCGCATTCTGTTGATAATGATAATGAAGAGAAGAAAAGAAATGAGTTGTTTCACATTAGAGTCATTTCCAAGCATACTAAAATTGATACTTTATTTGATATTGATTCACAAGTTAATTTTATTTATGAATAAATTGTAAAGAAATTGGGTCTAGAAACAAAACCTCATAAAAATCCATATCCATTAGGTTGGGTGTGTAATAAAACTAAGCTACAAGTTATAAAACAATGTAAACTTCCTTTTGCTATTGGGTCAAAATTTGTATATGAGGTTGAGTTAGACATAGTCCATTGGACATATGTGGAATTGTATTAGGAAGCCAATAATTGTACGATAGAAATGTTATCTTCTATCGAACTGAAAATAAGTATCAACTCACTAAGGATGGAATTGAATATATTGTAAGAGCTCATAAACTCAAAGATAACTTCTCTCTCATAAATTCAAGACAGATGAAAAGAATTGTAAATTCAAGTAAACATTTTTTACTTATGATTGTAAAAGCAAAGGATATTGATAAGTAAGATGTTTTCCAAGGCTGTAATCCTAAACAGAAAGTAGATATAGTTAAAGTTGTTTCCGATTATGATATTATGTTTCGAGAGCCTAAAGGGCTTCCACCCAAGCGAGAGATAGAACATGAGATTTATTTGTAGCAAGATTCTCCACTACCTAACATTTGAATGTATAGGTTATCAGCTCTAGAGAATGCAGAGATAAACAAGCAAGTACAAGAGTTGCTCGATCAAGGGTTTACTCAACCAAGCACATCACTGTGTGGATCACTCATTGTGTTAGTGCGAAAGAAAGACAGTTCGTGGAGAATGTGCATTGATTTTAGAGCATTAAATAAAATCACAATAAAGAATCATTATCCTCTTACTTGCATTGATGATTTGTTAGATCAGTTAAAAGATGCAGTTTACTTCTCTAAAGTGGACTTGCGAAGTGGCTACCATCAGATCAGAGTTTCAGAACAGGATGTATGGAAGACTACTTTGAAAACAAAGCAAGGACTCTATGAATGGATGGTTATGCCTTTTGGCTTAACTAATGCTCCGGCTACATTCATGCGAGTCATGAATGATGTATTTAAACCGTTCATTGATGATTTTGTAATAGTCTATTTAGATGATGTTCTTGTTTTCAGTAGAACATGGGAAGAACACTTAAAGCATGTAAAACAGGTTTTAGATGTTTTGAAAAGAGAAAATCTCTATGTAAAACTGTCAAAATGTGAATTTGGCAAGACATCTTTGAATTATTTGGGTTATATTGTAGGGGGTTTTGAATTGAAGATAGATCCCTCTAAGGTCGAAGTCATTGCAAATTGGCCTAAGCCCAATACTGCTACAGAAGTTAGAAGATTCTTAGGGGCAACACAATATTGGAGAAAGTTTATTTATAACTTTTATTTGATTGCAGTGCCTCTACATGATTTAACAAGTGTGAAACAGGTGTTTCAGTGGGGAGGCAAATAGAAGAAATCCTTCGACACATTAAAAGAAAGGATCAATACAACGCTAGTACTAGCACTGTCAGATCTTCATCATCAATTTGAGATCGAGACAAATGCAAGTGAATATGCCATGGGGACAGTGTTGATGCAGCACAAAAAGCCCATAAGCTTTCATTGTGAGACATTTACATCAGCAGTAGTTAATTATCCCACATATGATAAAGAATTGTATGGATTAGTACAGAGTATTAAAAAGTGGAAACATTACATAATGGGTAAAGAAACAATCATACATACGAATCATCAACCACTACAATACTTACACTCACAAACTAAATTGCAACAATCACGACATTATAGATGGATGGGGTTTCTACAACAATTTCATCTTGTTATCATATATAAGAAGGGCATACATAACAAGGTTGCAGACATATTATCAAGACAAATTATAAATGCATCCACAATACTTAAGCACAATTTCGTAATTCATGAAAGTTACATTGAACAATATGCTCAAGGCATAGATTTTAAGGATGTATATGCAACTTTAAGTCATGGTACGCAGGTAGAAGAATTGGATTATTTCATAAAGGAAAAACTCTTATATCATTTGGGAAATTTATGCATTCCACAAACTGAAAGAGCTAATATAATTTTAGAAGCACATACTTCTCTCATATCAGGTCATTTTGGTGTAAGTAAAACAACTGCAAAATTACAAAGATTCTGCTATTGGCCACGAATGAATGAGACAATTTCTATATATATTAAAGGATGTACTATGTGTGCTACAAGCAAGCCAAGTAATAGAAAATTAGGCTTGTATACTCCACTTCTAATTCCTTATCGTCCTTGGGAAAGTGTATCCATTGCTTTTGTTGGGGGATTTCCAATGTCTAGAAAGGGTCATGATTATTTGTATGTAGTTGTGGAGAGGTTCAGTAAAATGTGTATTTTGACACCATGTACTAAATAGGTCATAGCTAAAAAAACTGCAAATTTGTTCTTTCAAAATGTATGGGTTCATTTTGGGTTACCCACTTCTATTATATCCGATCGAGATTTTCGATTTGTTGGGAAATTTTGGTCAAGTTTATGGGAACTAATGGACATGAAGATAAAGAAAAGCACGAAACTTCATCCGCAAGCAGGTGGTCAGACAGAAGTGGTCAACGGGACAGTGATACAGTCGTTTCGAGGATATTGCAGCAAGCATCCTAAGCTTTGGGATGAACATTTGAGTTATGTACAACATGCTTACAACCATGCGAAACATTCTTCTACTTAGAGATCTCCTTTTGAGACTTGTTTGGGATTTGTACCAAAGTCTCCCTTGGATTTTGTCTTTGGTAAAGACATAACAGTTGATGGACACAGTGAGGTGGACAAAGCAACCAAGTTCATTGACCAAATCCAGGAAATTCACCAGGCAGTATAGGAACAGCTGGAAAGAAGCCAAGCAAAGTATAAGGCGCGACATGATAAGCATCGAGTTGAGCATAGTTTTCAAGTTGGTGATCAAGTTTGGTTGTACATTAGCAAATAAATACTACAAGGGGAAGGTAAGAAGTTGAAACCAATTAGATATGGTCCTTTCAAAATACTTGAAAAAATTGGTGAAAATGCTTTCTGCCTAGATCTACCAGCTTATATGCAAATTGATTCCATCATAAATGTTGAAAACTTGAGATTGTATGAGTCTTTATTGATTGAAGATCCCGAAGAGCAAGGTCAACTACCTTCCATTGAATATTTTTCGCTCGAGTATCTCAATGAGCTATAGGAGGATACAGTTCTTGATAGGAGGATAAGGACTTTGCGATGAGGAAATGTTAAGTATGTTTAAGTTGGACTCAAAGGTACAAATCCAACTAAATCACGATGGATCTAGATTGGAAAAGTGAGGGAACTTTATCCTCACTTACTCGACAGCTAAAACCAACTTTTGGTGGTCCAAAAGCTTATAGTGGGGAGGAATGATCCAAAATGGATTCAATTTTTCCTCCAAATAAAAGTCTTCAAATGAAATTGAAAGTAGAATCAAGTTGAAGTGCTCATAGATACGATTCGAACAGTGTGAACGGCGCGTAAATCCGAGTCCGGATGAAGAAGTCAGGGCCAATCAATTTTTTTGGGAAAATTAGGGCAAATGACCAAATGACAAAGGGCATAAGTCAATGATCAGCGGTCAGTCAACGGTCAACCAAGTCAATGCCTACATTAGCAAGGACACATGTCAACCGAGGAATTAGCCACGGGTCCTAGATGACATCAACAGAGGAGGTGACATGGAAAATTTTGATTGGTTGATATGGGCCAATCCAGTGCTGACACATGGAAGCTCGGATTTTGCCCAATATCACCTATATTTCAAAATTTTGAGTTCAAGGAGGATCAAACCCATGAACTCCCGGAAGACTAAGTTTTCACTAGAGGGGCCGTACCGGACGGGCTATGCTGGTTCGTGATAAGATATTGGATTATGATTTATTTGTTGTGCAAGAGAAGCTGCCGGAATAAAAGGCTGACAGTCGGGGTCAACGCACCAGCCGCCAAACCTTTTGGTGAATTATCCCACATGCAACGGGAGATAGTAAATGTTACACCATATATATCATAACCAAACAACGTCTAACCAACAACAAGTGGAGAAATATATCAGGCCGAACCATAGTATATACCATATCCAATGTAAAACGATGGTAAGGTTGGGCGGTGGATTCGACCTGCCAACCTCCCCTTTTTATAAACACCTTCACACAAAGCCTCTTACTAATGCGCCAAGCGAGACGGACTTGCTAACAAGTCATCACAAACACATTTTCAATTCTGTTGCAATTACAGTCTGGCCAAAGGAGCGCACATGTTTTCTGAGGTGGTTTTTTTCTCCACAGAGGCAGTTTTTATCAGTAGAAAGTGGTTTTCATAGAAACAAAGATGGCTTTGGACTTTCCAAGGGGTCTAGAAGTCACAGAGACCAAATATGGGCAAGTTTATACTTGTTTGACTCGAAATTTCAAGCTGAACACAATGGTGAGATCCTTTTTCTCATTTGAGTCTCTGTTTTCTGAGCTCATGTCTATAAAAGCATTTTGAGGACTAATAAAGCGGTCACACTAGAAGCTAAGGACCCGGAGAGGTAGCCAGGAATTCTGGTGAACTCCATTATCAAATTGTTGTTCTGTTGATGCGCATGTTTATGTTTCAATTTTCTTATGTGTTTATGTTATTTGCAATATTTTCGATCTATTGCACTAAGTAACATAAGCAAACTTCACATAAAGTCTATAATACCTTTTGCAATAACAGATCAAGTCTCTACACTAGAAGGAAGCGTTGGTTCACTTCGCAACTAGAGGTAACATACTTAGTTATTGCAATGAACACTCATGGTTTGATTTGATCTGAGAAAACCCTAATGATTGCTTTGGCTCTATAAGGTATCCTATGCATTTCACTACTCAGCAACCTCTCTCAGGTAAGCTATTCTCTACTCAGGATTTCATTGTTAATTCTTTCCTTCCAATTTGCTTTCAGTGTCTAATTAAGTCCATCTCTAGTTCGTAGGTAATTCAGGTTGTGGTATGATTGTTTATGGATCCAAAGAGATTCGGCATGAAACCCCTCTCTTACATTCGTTGTTGTGTTCAATTTTCAGGTCGGAACTCTTTTAGGTTGACCCTGACAATTGTGTTTTTTAGACTACAAGCCTCATTACTTGAGGGACTATGCCATTTTAATGCATTAGGATCTTTTAAGGTTCTTAACACTGACTAGAAAGCTAGAACTACACTTGTAGTACTGTAGTTTTTGTGGGCGAAAGAAGAACCCGTTAAGAAATACGATGATATCAACTTTGAACTATTGATAAGGGTTTTGCAGAGTTTTGTAGATACATAGTTGTGTTAAATTAATGTCTTATATGTATTTAACTCATGTTCATACCATTTCCAGCCATTCACTATTTCATTCATGTGAAGTTTCATTGCGGCCAGGGTTTAAGTTCCAGGGTTAGGTTGGCCGCCTTAAATATTGTATTCATCTCGTGGATATTCGTTGTTTTGATTTTTATGTTAAGTTATATATATATAT
>APFE030670599.1:123324-194434 GCA_000404065.3 Pinus taeda | reverse complement strand
GATTTTGATGTAGAAATATGATTATCTTTGTTGTTTACGTCACAGTTCTGGGATAGCAATCCCTGTATATTTAATTTTTTATTTATGGTGGTAATGGGTTTGCGAGGGATTCTCCTAGAATCCCAACCGAAGCCTTATAACCTTCACTGTGTTCATTTTTTTTCCATTCTTCTTATTGTTGAATGAAATTTCAAGGTTTCTGCCATTTGTTTTGCATTTTCCTAATACTACCTGAATAGAGAAATACTTTAGACTTTCTAAGAATTGATATGATGTCTACTCTAGTTTCGGTATTCTAGGATTTCTTCAAAACAATTTATATTCAAAAAGTAAATAGTAACATTATTTATTCTATTGTAATTCATTCTTATACTATTACTTAAATAGTTGGTGCACTCTTTCTGGTACTCTGTGGTTATTACAGATTCCCTAATGTCTTTTCTTTTTTTCTTTTTTTCTTTTTCTTCCAGTTATGCATCAATGTCTGCAATACTTTGGACAAGCTAGAAATATAGCAGAAAGCAGTATATACTTATTAACTTTTAGTGACAACCTTACTTCCTTATACAAAAACAATTAATTTAATCTCTCTTACTATAGAGTACTTATCTATTTTTCCTGCTGCAAATATAAACATGCAATTATTTCCTCCGTTTGAAAGGTCTCACCACCCAGTCATGGATCTCGCAATTATGTCCAAAATCCCCCTCCTAGCTCTTCCAACTCCTGTTAATGGATGAGGACAGTGTAGTACCTTGGAAGGTCTCACCACCCAACCATGGATCTCGCAATTACATCCAGAATCCCCTACTAGCTCTTCCAACTCCTTTTAATGGATGAGGACAGTCTGGTACCTTGGAAGGTCTCACCACCCAGCCATGGATCTCACAATTACATCCAGAATCCCCCCCCTAGCTCTTCCAACTCCTGTTAGTGGATGAGGACAATTTGGTACCTTGGGCGTCAAGACTGTGTCCAGCCTCAAATCTTGTACCCTTCGACTGTTATCCACAACCTCTTCCCACTAGCTAATTTGTCCAACTCAAGGAAGCTTTTCCACAATAAGTCTTTCTTCTTCTATTTTCCAACCCCTTCCAGGGTTCTATGATTTCCTTTTTAAAGGATCATATGGGCAACTACTTGTAACTATTTTTTAGGAGTTATTAAACTGCTTCTTCAGTTCTTTTTACAACTTTTTTTTAGGAGTTATTAAACTGCTTATTCAGTTCTTTTTACAACTGATCAAATTTATTTTAATTAACAATTACCAAAATCAATTATGGCTTTTCAACCTAATTCTTTAATAATCCAAGTTACAACATAATAAAGAAGAAAAACTTGACAGTAAATAGTAAAGCTTGGTAATAAGTAAATGTCGTACATCACTGGGTGTTACAATGGGGTTGAAGGATAAAATCAATTTATAGTTTGAAGGTATCTAAATGCTCTTTTCTTGTAGAAATCCATATCTTATTTTACCAAATTCAATTGAAGTAGGAATTATTCAACACAAGAAAGTCTTAATAGAGATTTATTTTTTTCCATAATATGTCAAATTCTCTTATTTTATGCTTATGATTTTTTTGAATTTTGCTAAAATGTATCATTTTAACACTGTTTTAGGGGTTATCTCTAATTATTTTAGAATAATTTTTATGGTTTTATTCATTTTGTTTGAAAGACCATGCCATCATCACCTTTATGTATCAATATGTTTGAAAAATTGAATTAGAGTGTTTGAGACAACATAGAGTTCTTGTCAAGTTAGGTTTAACTTGTATAAAATGTCATGTTGCATGGATACGGTTTTCTTTCATGGAATTTGCATGTTTTTATGTTTTATTCCCAATGGCTATTGTGAGGATAGGATATAGGGCTTCTAGCATTAGTAGTTAATTCCAATCTCGATTAGTGTGTAATTCTTCCATTTATGAAGATGGTTTTGGGGGAAGCACTACAGGTCATATCACAATGATGATATAGACTCTCGTGAAACATCAAAGGCATTGGATGGTTACAATGTTTTAGAGAAAGACATAAAATTGTCCTGTGTTGGGGAGTAGACTCGTAATATTTATTATGAGTGTTCATTTATTAACTTATCTTGTCAATGTTAACCAATAAATAATCATTTACATGTTGAAGGAATTGTTGGGCAGAGCCAATTTCCATTTTGACATCCTTGTGGTTACTTTTTGATATGTTGAAAGGGGTATTTGTCAGCCATAAGTGGCTCAGTACGAGGAAGAACCGAAGTATAGGGAGAAAAAAGAGCATTATCACTTCTTAAAACCATATCAATATAGCATGGTCATTAATTTCTTGGAAATGAGAGAAACTTTGAAATACTATATAGCATGGTCATTAATTGCTTGGAAATGAGAGAAACTTTGGAAAACTATTGAGACTTAAATATTGATGATAGACTTATTATTTTGAATTTAAAGAAATATCACCAAATAAAATAAACGATAAAATCTTAGATATATCAATATCACGATTATAAAAGCGAAAACAAAAGACTACTTAAAAAAATACTTACGTAAAAAGAACCACCTAAGTGAAAACAAATTAGAAAATGAGGAACACCTTGAATTTAAACTCGTAAAAAATATATATATAAAAACAATTACAGAGCTCCCTGACTTGACAATGACCAATGAGATTGAAAATGACTCATGCAATGAGATCCAAAATGATCCAAAATGGAGTTGTCTAGATTTTTGAAAGTTTTTTCGGCCGGTTTTTCCGGTCAAAATTCGGCAGCAATTTATTGGAATAGCAAGTTTGATAGCTAGTTTCTGCACAATCAAATGGTCCCAAGGGTTTTTCAGGATGCTGAATCCAAATATGCAGTTAAAAAACCATTTTAACTGCTAAAAATCAAGATTTAACCTCAATTTCTTCCACCGGATTCCGTCAATGGAATCTCCAAAAAATCGCATTATAGACAACTCTCCATTGAAAATCAATCATGCATAATAAGTACAATAAAAAAATTATTTCCATGGAGAAAACCACACTACCAGCACCATTCCTACTCTAGTAAATTTTTAGCTTATTTTGATTGCTGATTTTTTGAATATTTGGCCATCTTTCAGAAATAGTCTCATTACTGTATATTTCAAAAATCAACAATCTAGATAAAAATGCCCCTGAACCATCCATTGGGAACACACCCATCATCAGTCTAAAGTGAAAACATTCAGAAAGGTTGTGTCCATGGAAAATCGACCCACCAGATCTGCAACACCACTGGGCTCAGACGGTTTCTACAGGAGGCCCAGGTCGGCCATGGATATTGATGGTAGTGTCGCTGCAACTGTTATGAGAATCACATTGCTCTGTTCAGTCTTCTCCGGTCGGCTTTGTGCAATTTTTTGCAATTTTAGTATTGGAATTACATTCAAGTCGTCTCTGATGACAAAGTTGGCACTCTTCTTGACAAATCCCGGTGGGAGTACAGACACAGGGTCCCTGTCCAACAACTTCACTTCTTGGTTTACCGAACTGCCGCAGGAACACAGTGAAGTTCCACTTTGTCTGCTGAGATTGTGGGTGGTCATGTAGCCAGAACCGGTCCAGTATCTGGAACTAGCGTTGCTGCACACATAGTACCTGGAGGAGCTGCAGGTGAACGAGATTCAATACGGAGTAGTCATTATGGTAGGTTATATATGTTTAATTTATATAATTATTTATTTTATTAAGAAGGTTACGCGGTTGCTTACATTAAATAAAGGTTAATTAAATTAAAAAATAAAAATAATAATAATAAAGTTAATTACTTTATCATAAAATAATTAATAAAATATTATATTGTATTGTTGAATGTTATTGGCAAAAATTAAGAAATGTAATTAACTAATATGGTTTATTGAGTTTAAGGGCTTATTCTACATCCTAGTGAATATGTGTAAATATGTTTGTGCTCAATTTGGAGTTGCCATGTGTCTTCTTAAAATAAAAATAAAAGATTCTCTACATAAAAAAGAAATGTTATCTCAAAAAAAATGATATGCATGTTTAATTAGTTGTGACTATGGACTTTTCAAAAATATTTTAACACCTTATTTAAATAAACTATATAAAAAAAAAATGTTAAAAGAAAATATATTAATGTTGTATATAATAAAATATCCAATGTGGGTTATGAATAAAATACTTTAATATGAACTAATATTAGTGTATACTTTAAAATATATTAATAACAAAAAAACCATTTTAATGGACCCTCATAAAATGACTCAATGCACATGTTATGTAAGATATTTTAATATATTGTTTTAAAAAATGATATATATTATATATTGAAAAAAAATTATGGTTAAAACATATGAAGTGGTCTCAATATTTTATAGTTTAATCTTTTTTTAGGTATGTGATTTTTTGTTGAAATCGAGCAAAGTTTTTTTTGGACTTAAAGTTTATGTAATTTATATAGCATTCAAAAATATAATTAAAAAATGAAAAATTACACATTGTCTTTTGTACTCTAAAATATGTTTGCACTTGAAGCAATTTGATCCCTTTAGGCTCGTGTTAGATTTGTGCATAAGATGGATCTATGCCACATGTGACCAACAAGTCATAGTTGCTACATGACCTTAAGTGGGAAGGATAACAATAAAAATTGTTTTCAGTGATATTTGGCTTAATGCAATTAAGTATGCGAGCTTATAGCTAGAATTTTTTATGACCTTTTACACATTTGTTGCAATTGCAACATAGGTCTAGGAATAACGGAATGTCCTTGTCGAACTTTAAATTCAAGGATTTGGACATAAGTGATAATCAAAGGAAATTCATATCACTTGACTTCTATTTTTTCTCCCTCGAGTGTCAAATGTATGTATTTATTATGATATTTATTTAACTCCTAACCTTACTAAGAGGATGGTTCAAACCTTCATGGAGAAATCATGTAGCCTAAGAGCATAGTCTAGCTTGAGCATAACATGGTTGCTACAACCACTTATTTTATTAATATGTCACAAATTTCAATTTTAGTGAAAAGAATAAAAAGGAGGAATAAAGTGTTAATAATCTATTAATTTCACATCACAAAATTTTTAGATATGAGGGCTACATCCACCGACTTGAGGTGAATGAAGTTTGATATTAAATCAATAAGGTTCATATTCATTGGTTATTCTAAAGGATTCATGGGTACATGTTGTGGCTTTCCTTTAAGAATTTAAATACCTATGGATTAGGTGTGACCTTCAATGAGGAGAAATATGGTGCACTTCAACATTAAGAATCTTTTCCAAAATAAATAGTACAATGTGTTGTTATCCTATATGAGCATAGTTTTCAACATATATATGAAGATAGGAGATAACCACTATCATAGGTACCTAATGCCAAAATTCCAAAGGTGAAAATAAGTGTCATTAGGTGCATTTAAAATGGTAAGAAACTAATCATTATAGTTTTTTTCAAGGGTGGCTCCTTTTACAGTAAATTAAATGCACAATAAGATAATCCTATATTGAAGAGAAAATGTAAAATTATAATAAAGTGGGAAAAATTAGGGTTCTAGCCTCTATAGTAATATAACAATGGAAATGTATACCATCTATCTAAGCCATAATAAGGGTCTTTTGGGTTAACATGGGGCTTATATAGGGCTTAACATTCTCCTCCCATTGAAATAAGTGTTGTTCTCAACACTTGACTATCTATGGGTGCTTATGCATGAAAAACTCATCTTCCCATGTTGCTTCTTCCATCAATAGGTTCTTTCATTAATGACGTACTTAGTAACGTCTCAATTTCACAAGTGATTAGTCCTTTACGGAATTATTGTGTGGAATATCCATAGTACTTTACAAATCAAAGTCCATGAATGAACAAGTTAGGGTCCAAAATATTCTAGATGGTCAAAATGTTCAAGATAGTAATGTTCTAGATAATCAACTAGAGCTTATCAAATAAATAACACAATTATGCAAAGGGTAAATTGCCTCACCTTTTGAGGTGGAGATGACATGGTAGAACAATTAGTATGTGTGGTTGATATGGTAGTAGGGCCAACTACTAAGCTGGATTTATTACTGGGAATTGACTCTTAACTATCAAGGAATACACAATGATGAGCAAAACAACTTTATATATCCAATGGAGTTGATGGCGTGACTTTTAGGTAATTAAATGCTCCAAAGTTTTCCACTATAGAAGTTTGGAAGGGCTACGATACAACACATTAAAGTTGGTTATCAATGTGATACAATGTGGGGAAGAAGAATTTCGGTATGACAAGCCACCCTAGGAAACCAAAAGCAAGAGGAGGCGAAACAGGTGTCACAAGGATGAGTCTTGTTCTAGACTGGAAACGTAACAACATGAAAATGAAGACTGTGGAATATTCGAATCTAGAATCTGAAAAACCACACGACAAAAATCTACAAACCATCATAATATGAATGTTTATTCCGTTGCATTGTGATAACACTTAGAGAAGAAATTGGTTAAACCGCCTATGTGTGGTTAAAAGACTACCACTTAGATAGATGCTTGATAGTTGGGGTGTTAGAATTTACATGTACCTGTCTTAACATTTATTCAATTAAAAATTATTCAAATACTTTTAAGGTTTATTCAAGTAAAAAAAATTCAAGTGCTTTTAACGACTATTCCATTAAAAATTTCCAAGTACTTTTAACAGATTTGTAAGTTACGAGACCAACTTTCCAAACTCGTTTCAAACACCCAAAAATGGTTGATTTGCCAAATAAATTGAAGATTCATTCAAACCATAAATTTTTACTATATATATTAAAAATAACTATACATTTAAAAAATTAATATAAATTCATTTAATTATTATATAATTATTTTAGAAATAAAAATCACTTATTTATATTATTTAGATATTTATTGTTTATTACAAATTTTGGTTTAAGCTCATGAAAATAAAATGAATTTAACAAAAAGATTAAATTATAGTAAAACAATTATATAATTTTACTTAATATAAAACTAATATGATAACCTTCTCAACAAAAGCATTATCAAAACATTATTATTGTCACTAGATAAAATTAGATTCAATTTTTTAACTTCAATTTAGCTATATTTAAATTAAGTGATAAATACTAGCTATTACTTAGTATTTGTTTTATTATAACGGTTGTCTATGTAACATTTTGTTTAATTAATCAATTATATTTAAAAAATAACTACTTTAAAAATAAATCTAAATTTTAATGTATGAATATTATTAAAATATATTTTATACAAATTAAATCCATATCATCCACCTAATAATTATTAATATTTAAATTAAAATTCTAAAAACATCTTTCTTAACCCTAATAAAAATATTATATAAATTATTATTTTATCATTTAAAAAAACAACCCAAATCATATTAAACATACAAATTCAAAAAACGCATTGATTCTCAAATTCTTTGCTTGTGGAAATTCCTTCTCTCAGTAGTTCCAACCACCCGGGATCATCGAGAAAAATAGGGTCAGTACGCCCACCCACCATCACGACGATCCTTACCTCCACAGCGGTCACCCTGATATTACAAAGCATCTTAACGGGATTTGTCAACATGCAATACATAGAGCTTCCTATTTTGAAATAAACATGGACGATTTGAAATTTGTAAATATGCATTATAAAAATTATAAAGCTAATATCATCTCATAATAGGATCAGTGTCGCCCCATTGTTAGAAGAATGTGTTAATATGGAGTAAATAAATTTGAAAATAACATGTTTAAATGACTCAAGACAAAGATATTTTTATCAATCAACTTAGGTAAAATATATATATATATATATATAATAATATATATATAGTAATATATAGTTTTTGGATACTTTTCTAATTAAAGTTATGAAATTATGATTATGGTTTTAAAATAAGAATTTTTTAATTAAAATTATTATTTTCAATTCTTAAAATAAAAACAAGAGTTAAATAGTGCGGTAGGTGTTCTTCTGCGGTTGCGGGTAGATGTTCTTCGGTTGCAGGTATACGGTTTGTTGCGGTTGTATTAGTTCTTTTGGCAGTTGCGTTTCACATTATACACCATACAGTGCCACGGAGTTAATTTTTTCGACAGTTGTGTTTCTTCTGCAGCTGTGTTAGTTCTTCCGGCATTAGGTTTTTTGCGGCTGCGATAGTTCTTCCATCTGCGGCTGCGGGTTCTTCCATCTCCGTTGCAGCTGGGTTTTTTCCGTCTCTGCATGAGCAGATCTGCGGCTCCAGATCTGCTTCTATGTGGTGATCTTCTTAAGCGTTATTCTTTGGGCATTCTCCATAATGATCACTGATCTCAAATCTGCGAAAATAGATCTGTGAGAAAGTCCTCCTTTACGTGGGCATCTCCGGATCGAGTGGTTCATGAAGCGAAATTCGGTGATTTATTTTTATCTAGAGCAGGATTTGATTCAGGATTTTTCCTACTAGGGTTTCTTGCAAATTAAAAGACTTACTGAGACTCTGCTGTTGGGTTCTAGATCTAATCTTCTGCGGCAGATCTAGATCTAAATCTAGATGTAATCTTCTTTGTAGCTCGCCCCTAGATCTAATCATCTGAGGCTAGATCTAGATTTAATCTTCTAAATATGGCTCCCAGCTTCGCGAAAATAGTTGCTGGCTCAGTTCCGTCCACTTCTGGAGGGCAAGCTCCTGCCCTTATTGTAAGTGAAGCCCCAGCTCCCACTATCCAGGTGGTCCAGGCCTCACTCGATGAGGCTTTGAAGTTTTCCGAAAGTGCCCTAATCTGTCGGTTCAATGGCTTTTGGCCGCGGTTGACAGCTCTACACAATTGGATCTCGGAGGTAGGGAAACCTGTCATTTCTGATGAAATTAATATCTACCCCTCTGCTAGGGGTTTCTTTATAGTATATTTTGAAAATCTTGAAAGCAGACAATGTATTCTAGATTTCGGCCCTTGGTCTTGGGAAAAATTAGGCTTATTCATGAAGCCATGGAACCCATCATTCGATCCCTCAACAGCAGTCATAACCTCAGCACTAGTTTGGGTGAGATTGCCAAGCTTACCCTTGCATCTTTGGAATCTCTCCTCGCTAAAAGCCATTGGAAATGCAATTGGTAAATTTTACTGCAAGTGCCCAGAAACAGAGGAATATGCCAGAACCACCTATGCATGCATATGTGTGGAAATGGACTTCAGCACCGGATTCCCAACTGAAATAAACCTAACAAGTAAAGACTATGTGTGGAACCAGAAACTCGATTATGAAATTGTCCTCTTAAGATGTCGATCCTGCTTTGAGACGGACCATCTAGCTAAAAATTGCCCAAAAGCCTCCCAAAAAAATTTTGTTGGAAAAAACCACCACAGATCTACATGGTGGGAAGGAGCAAAAAAAGAACACTACACTGTCATCAAAGAAGAATACTCTAGAGAAAACTCTGAATCACAAGAAAGAAACAACTCTCAAGACAAGCACGGAGAAAGCCCCGCCCAGCAACAAAAAAGTGAACTTGACAACCCCTCAAGCATCAACAATTATGAGGATTCGACTACCGCACAAAATAAATCTTCATTTAACAGTGAAGCGGATCTCCTAGACCAAACTTCTTCACCGTCTATCTTCAAGAAGACGACCACAATAGATCGCGAAGCTGAGACACCAATGTCCCAAGAACCAAAGGAGATGAAGGAGATGCAAGATACATGGAGTTGGAAGACCGTAGAGAAAAAAAAAGAAAGCTATAGCATCAATCTCGCCAAGAAAGACGAGGAGCCAGACAATTAAAAACTAAGAAATTATAGGTCCGATAGACCAATTTGGTCTCAGTGGACGTTAACCACCACCATCATCACCATCATCAATAACTAGTACTTGCGCTTAACTTAAATATAGCTTAATGTAACAAAAAGTAATAAAAACAAGATTTCATGGCAAAAATAAAACAACTAATAAAATATTATATTGTTGAATATCATCAGCAAAAATTAAGAAATATAATTAACTAATATTGTTTATATTAAAATACATATATCTCTATGTGTGTATTTTATTTTTATTAATATATATAGTTGTCTGTAATTAAATTTATTAAAATATCTTTTGATATAATAATAAGCCATCTTAAATTGAAAATATTGTGGAATAATTATAATTCATGAAAATAGAAATAATAATAATAAGTTAAATGAAAAGGACATAAAACTAAAACCAAAAAAGTTGTAACTAATAGAGAAGAAAGTTACTAAAAACAACCCATAGTAAGACCTCAACCAATCACCTTACAAATAAATAAATTTCAATAATAACAAAAAATAATAAAAATTGAATTCCTAAAGTTAAACTATGGATAAGCATCATAAAATTTTGGTCAAAGACAAACTAATACCATCCTATAATAATAATAATTCTAAATGGCCTTTTACTTTTATTAATAATTACATTTTTTTTTAATAATTATATTTTTTATCAACTTTGCAAACAAGCAATGCTTCTAAAACTGTATTGTATTTAACGCTAATATTACAATTTTTTGTATGGTTTTAAATTTTCTTAAAATTATAAATAGAGACAGTAAAATTCATTTGATGAAAAAATTGTGGTCTTAAAAAATTGTGGTCTTAATATTTATTTGATAATTCATTTTACATTGTTATGATTTAAAAAATCATAAAACTAGTGTAATCATATAAATTAAATGGCTAGTAGATGTAGATAGACATTAATTCATACTAAGTATCAAAACACTTATTTCATCATACCTAAAATTTAAAAATCAGAAAAAAATTATCTAGATTATAATTTTTTTTTCTTTTTTTTTTGTATGGCGAACTTTATTACTTCAAAATAGGTGGATACATGAAAAACATTTATGAGCCTCTTTGGTCTCATTGTGCATTGACCAAACCACCACCAAAGTTGTACCCTATGGAGGGACATCGTAGACATAGAGTATCTAATATACTTGAAAATAAACCGGTCTACATTAAGGTGTTCTCCTAATTTGCAATATGCATGATAATTATCAAGACAAGAATCATAAGTATACACCTAAAACATCAAGGAATCAGGGGGGTTCGCATTCCAACCCTCCACTGATATCAATGTTGTTTGGTTTGCCAAAGGTCTCAAAGTTACAGGACAAATGCCAAGGTGTTGTTCAATGCACATCAACTTACGATCGATTATCTCCATTCTACATTCATAACAATTTAGATAATCGTGCATGTGGTCCAAAGTGTGACTCAAGTCTCTTCTCAAATCTTGATTTTCCAACAATTTATGACCCAAGATGAACTTCATTTTCCAATAAAGGTCTACGGTTTCAATGTACTGAGTTACTCTACTTCGCTTCTTTCTTATATCTGAAATCCTTTGTTCCCATTGCGCCCTCACCTCTAAATCTAACAAAGATGGTCACAATAAATCTGACAAAGAAGATCATTGCGACATAGTCACCCTTTTTTCTCGATTTATTTCTTCTTAGACATTCATAGGAATCTTGTTGTGATACCTTGTAGTAGAGCTAGTAGCTCAATTATGAAGGTGGGGTCAACCTCTGTGGGCTTTCCCTTCATAGTATGCAGAGCCTCTCTGCACCTGTCCTCTCTCCCTTAGCATGTTGACCTTTACCTCGGCTCCTCAAATAACATAAGGTAAAATATTATGGGTATAAAGACAAGTCATACTCCACCTAAACTACTAACAAGGTGGTACAAACCTGTTGGTGCAACTCTTGTCAACACTCGCACACCACTAAATCTCAATCCTCCTCCACCACCCTAGCCCTTAACTTGGGAGATCTCCTTGACCCAGTTCCATAAGATAATTCCATCACCCTGCCCCCCTATAAAGAAAAAATGCAAGGCCCAATCAGGGACAAGGTAAACTGTCACATTTGTAGACTTGTGAATTTAAGACCCCCATCCAACTACTACCCTTGAAATTACTTCGACGTTATTCCCGCACATTAACTCAATGCCTTGACTACCCATAGAGTAAATAATAGGATAATTTCCTTTTGATTTCCCTTCCAGCTCTCACTCTCACTCAGACACGAAGAAACAATATCATACAATCAAACTCTTACCAAATTTTCTAAACCTCCTACCACTCAAAAGGGGGGCTCTTTACTAAGGTTGATAAAAAGTAGAAAATCACAAATATAATAGCACAATCTAGGAACAAGAGCAAAGATTACCTGGTTCAGACTAGAGTTGAGTGCTTATGTACCAAATCCCCACCACCTTGAGCTCAATTTCCTTGTTAAAATTTCAGAATATATACATTCCATATATTCCCTCTCATAAGTTCCAAGCATATTGCCCCTTATGAATCGAATTGTCATCACGCAAAGCACGTTGATCGAGTCCCTGTGTGAGCAATATTGTTATCTCCCTACTATCAACAGTTATACCACTAGTGTTTGGCTAGGTGCATTAACGTCGATTGTAGGCTTGATCGACTACCCAGGATGATACCAACTACAGGAACCTCCATACATTCTTCCTCTTGATTCTCCTCACAACTAGCCTATCCTTCCCACACATGAAATCACCCAACATTTTGTCACATTAGGGCATTTTGCTCGAGGAACCATTAAGTTGGCTGACTTATCGAGTGCCACTTGTAGGGGGCATGATGCCACATCCCTTACCTACTAGTTAGGTGGGGTAATGGCATCCTACCTCAGTGCCCCCCAATCCCCTAGTTTTAAAAAAATATTCTTAACAATGATGATTCACCCCCACTAGGGGATTAGAAATTTATAAATAGGCTTTGTTGCAATACCATGGGCTAATACCATGGCTTATCAATACCACATGCCCAAAAACTATAACACACTTCATATGAGACATGTTCATATGATATTTTTTCCCAATAATCAACTTAATTAAAAGGACAAAAATGGCATAGCTATTATAATTACTAGTTGTAAATGCTAAAACACATCAATCCATAATCAACATCAAAACACTTACTTCATCATACATCTAAAATTGCTAAAATTTTAAAAATCATAAGAGATAACTAAATTATAACTTTATTTAAAATAATTATAATTTAACAATAATGATAAAAAGAATTAATATGTAAGTGAAGCATATATAAATTTTTAAAAATATATATACAACAAGATTCTTAACCATGGAGATTCACCCCTCTTTATCATGGACATTTTTAATATGTGAATAGACTTTGTTACAATACCTATAGGCCAATACTATGGCTCATCAATACCCCATACCAAAAAAATCATAACTTATTCCTTACACTTGATTTGTGTATACTACTAAGAATATTCCATGGAAGTTAAATCCCTACTTTCCACCTAATAATTGTTGATAAATAAATTAAAATTGTGTTCGCCCTATTCCAAAATAAACATGTCTATTGGCATAATTAACCTATAAATAGGTTTGTTACAATACGATGCACAATACATGGTTTACTTAATACTACATTGCTCGAAAAACATAACTCATGTTCACATGGCAAGTGTTCATATGACATTTTTTAAATTAATCGATTTAATTAAAATAAGAAAGGACATAACTCCTTTTGATATAAATATCAACCTTTGATTTGTGAATAATATTAGAAATATTTTTAGAATGTTGTATAGAGGTAGACAAATAGATTCTTTTACAAATTTAAGCACTGACTTTGATATTTAAGTTGATAGGCCTATCTATTTTATAATAAGACTTCCATAATTTTAATTTGATTATCAATAATTTTCTTAATACTATACAAAGATTAAATATTCACATTTATGTTTAAAATAGTTATATCTTTTTTTTCTCTTAATTAAATTCATTAATTTGAAAAAAGAGCCATAGGAAAGTGACATATGAATGATTTATGTTTTTTTCGAGCATGTGGTATTGATAAGACATTATATTGACTCATGTTAATAACATAGTCTATTTGTAGATTAAGAATCTCGTGATGATAAGATCAAAATTATTTTATCATTATGTTGATAAATCTATTTATTTTGGAATAAAGTTTTTAGAGTTTTAACATAATTATTTATAGTTATTAGATAGATAGAGATTTGATTATAGTGAATATTTACCAAATATTTTTAATAATAATGAAGATAAAAAAATAAAATTTATCTTAAATTAAATTATTATATTTATTTTTAATTCAACTGAGAAAAACAATGGTTATATTCACTAGTTTCATTAAATCTTATTACTACATTGTTATTTTACTATACATTTTTTGGTTCAAATTTTAGTTTTGACTAAAATTTTTTCATTTTAAACATTATAAACTAAATTGTGAAAATATTTCAATATTGAAAAATCACAATTTAAATCATATAAACTATTAAGTAAAGTGATTATTTAGTTTCATATTTAAAATAGCATTGTTAACCATTTATAAGTTTGAGAATCCAATTTTTTTTGGATTAAATCTTGATTTTTGTTGTTTAAAAATAATTTTCACTATATATGTATATATATCGATTCAACAACCTAGAAAATCCCAAAAACATTTGATTACAGAAAATTCATAAACCAAATTTTAAACAAATTAAACCAAAAATATACCAAACTTTTTTTCAAAATGTATAAGAGATCAACTACCATTATTTAAACACTTGCATAAACTAAGTTGAGACTGAGTGTAAGAAGCTTAAAAGCATTGCACTGGGATGGTTATTGTTCTTGTTCATAAAACTGTGTGAAATCCTAGAAAAAGTTAGTCTAGGCTTAATTTACGGAGTGTTACATACATAAAACATTTACAGCATAGTCTATACATCAGATATATACAACATAACAGCCTCATAAAAGTAACATAGCCCCCTCATGAGAGCTGAATTCTAATGACAAAATTATCATTAAACCGAATTCTAATAAGAAAATTATCATTAAACCCTCTCAACAACTAGGGATATCCTTCCTCCCTGGATATCTTCCTCAACAAAGTTGTTATCGTTCTGGTTCACCAGTGCGTGTGAAAGGAGATGGTGAAATGATCCGGTTCGTTAGGAAACGCGGACAATATCTCACCATCATATGAGAAAATGCGCGGTCTCCATATCCGTGAATATAATATATCCCCCCACCCTAATGCTTCCAAATCCTCGCCTTGATTCTTCGACGTTGAAATTTGAAGCGCTCCCTCCTACAAAAGCCTATTGGGACGATACCAAGCCTCTGTCGTTTTTGTGATACTATTTTGGCGAAAAGGTTGTCCCACTCATCTAAAGTTTATGAGCTGATAAATACCCACTGTGTGGCCTAATTAAACTGAAAGGTGACTTAGTGGCGCGCGGTTACTGAGGCGCTCTTTACATAAATTTCATTGTCACAACCCCAGCCCCCGCGACTAATTCAGCATTCCCTGCCTACAATCCTTTTCTTTTCTGATTTGCTTCTGGTACTCCCCCATCACCTACTAAGCCTAAGCCTATTTTGGTTATGGGGACATTTATAGGCCATGTGGCACCGGGGATAGGCTTTCTGCTCATCGGCCTCTGGCACCTCTACAATACATTCACAAATTACGCGCACTCTCCATGGGACTTCCGCACCCGGACATGGTTCCCCGCTAATTTTGGCAGAGGGAAGTTAAAATATTGGGAGCTAGCGTCCATTATAGCAGGCTCGTGTCTTTTGATTTTGGCGGATCTGTTCATTGGACCGGAGAGACACCAGCCACTGGCAGACGACTGGAGCATCCCACCGGAGCATCTCAACAACTTCGAGCACTCTTCCATAGCGCTGTTCTTCCTAATCTACGCCTCTGTGGCTCTGTACACCGATGTACGTGGGCTCACAATTCCGCCGGGGACACTGCACGTGATCGCAGCGCTGGCCTTCGGGCAGCAGCTGCTGCTCTTCCACCTTCACTCGGCTGACCACGTGGGGGCGGAGGGGCATTACCACTGGCTCCTCCAGCTCATCGTTGTCGTTAGTTTGTCGACCACGCTGCTCGAGGTTCCGTTCCCACAGAGGTTTCTGCTAGCTTCGGTGCGCTCCATCTCGGTGCTGTTCCAGGGGGCGTGGTTCCTCAACATGGCGTTCATGCTCTGGATCCCGCCTTTCGTCGCTAAGGGTTGCCAGATGGAGCGCAGGGACGACCACGATGTGTTCAAGTGCGCCAGCCAGGAAGCAACTACGCGGGCCAAGGCGCTCGCTAACTTACAATTCACCTGGTACGTGGCTGGCATACTGTTGTTCACGATCGTTTTCTACGCCAAAGTGACTGGTCACAGAACCGACGCTGTGGTCACTTATCAGTCCCTGGGGCGTAAGGCTGTTACTAACGACGATATGGAACTGCGAAGCGCCGATAAGGAGGGTGGTTGTGCAGAAAAGCTGCAATTGATGGATCCAACAGCTCCATAGACTTGGAAATGGAAAGCATTCAGGCCCTCATTGTGGAAAGAGAGAAAACTTTCGTGTCTGTATATTCTCATTTTTTTCTCTATCTGTTATTTACATATTACACAGTTGTGTCTAGTTTTCTGGCAGGCAGCTCCTACACATTTCGCGGCAATTATTACCCATGGCTGCATGTCCATGGGCGAACCTTGGGGAATGACACTAAAATTGGGAACACTTTCCATCTCTTGGCATCTGTTTTGCCACAAGTAGTAGTGTACGTCATGTGGTGGGGACCCTATCCAGGTTCGCATCTGTTTTACCATGAGTAGTAGTGTAGGTCATGTGGTGGGAACCCTATCCAGGTTCTAATTTCATGTTGTGACATATTTGCCTACGTAATGTTATTATGTATCTCAATTGTTCACCATAGTTAGCATATGTTGTTGTTGGTGACATGTTTGTCTATGTAATATAATTATTTGTTGTGACATAGAATCTGCTGTGAAATATTCTATGTTAGCATATGTTGTTGTTGGTGACATGTTTGTCTATGTAATACAATTATCTGTTGTGACATAGAATTTGTTGTGACATAGAATTTGTTGTGACATATTCTATGGCAATGTTATTATGTATCTTAATTCTTTACTATAGTTAGCATATATTGTTGTTGGTGACATGTTTGTTTATGTAATACAATTATTTATTTTAATTTTTCGGAATAGCAAGTAGATAACAACATGTTTGTATAGTTTAATTCCTTATGAAAATGTAGAATAATAAATCAAATTTGAGTTCAATCATATGAACAAGTATTTTTTTCAAATGAAAAAATCAAAGTTTATATAATGTACCATTACATTTTCTGAAATGATATCAAAAATTTACAAACTGCAATGAAAAAAACAAGGTTTATATAATGTACCATTACATTTTCTGAAATGATATCAAAAATTTACAAACTGCAATTATCACCATATCATACTAAGAGAAAAACTGAAATATATAACTATGACCGTATGTTCCAGAAGTGTCTCAAGGATCATATATTAACATATAGACCGTAGAAATTAATTTCAATTATAATACCACAAAAAGACTAAATAAGTGAAAGTCGAATGTTGAGGGAGTAAAATATTGCCCTCTTCTCAGATGAAATTTTCTTCGATATATACAAAAATTCATGTAGCCAATACCATCTGTGAGGCCTTACAGAGAGTTAGCAATTGTATTAGATTCTCTGAAAATATGTTGAAAAGTGATATGGTGAAATCCAGCCACATAAATTTGGAGGAGAAAAAACTGCATTCACTATGATCACATCAATGATGGTCTTGGCGTTTCCATATATGTGAATGATTTCAATGGACAATCTTCTGGAAAACGAAAGCAAATGTCCATGGACAATCTTCTGGACAGTCTTGGAGTCTCCATATATGAATTATGAATTATTTCAATGGACAATCTTCTGTAAAACCAAAGCAAATGTCCATGGACAATCTTCTGGACAGTCTTGGAGTCTCCATATATGAATTATGAATTATTTCAATGGACAATCTTCTGTAAAACCAAAGCAAATGTCCATGGACAATCTTATGTAAAACCAAAGCAAATGTCCATGGACAATCTTCTGGAGAACGAAAGCAATCCATAATGCCAGGTCTTGGAGTCTCCATATATGTGAATGATGTCAATGGACAATCTTCTGGAGAACGAAAGCAATCCATAATGCCACATTTGTTCATGCACCTGTGATCTGTGATCAATTCTGAGCCATAGATCGCAATTGCAGACACCTCTCTCTGGGCCCGAAAAACCTGAAGGAAAAAGAATGTCAAGTGGGATGGGGCGGATCGATAGATCCTTGTCCCTCTGTGTGTTGGTTCTCACGATCTTCCAACATTGAAAAATCAGTTGAAAATGATTTTGTGGACATCAATCATGTAGTTTTCAAAAATAAAAACCAGTTTAGGTCGTCCATATTTCCCAGAAGAGTGGCTTGGAGTTTACCCCGCCATCTCAATGTACTAGAAGCATCTGAAAGGAATGTTGTGTTGAAGAAATATACATTTCTAGACCTGTACATTTATACTATTTCCTTTTCCATGGATAATAGCACAATTGTAAAAATACTTTTCTGCTTTTATGTCTTCTTTTAAACCAGCTTTAATAGGCTGTTTTTCTTTGGGTTTTACTGCATTGTAATTTATTTAACCCTGGAATCCTGCAGTCATTAGCCCAGAGATTCTTGAAGTTTTCAAAATGAGGTGACGTGACACAAAGGCATATGTTTGAATAATTTGATTGGCACTTTTACCTTTCATATTTATTTATTTATTTTTATATTTATTCAACTATTTTTATGATATAAAATTTATATTTTTTATTTATTTATATCTGTTTTAATAACATAAATTTTATATTTGTATTATTTTTTTATTACTTTAATTATTAATAAATAAGAAATAAATGTCTTATAGATTTTAAAATTATAAATATATAATAATGATAAATAAAAATAAGATTTAGGTAAAATTTAAAGTAATTTTTTGGTAATTTTTCAAATAAAATAAGAGTGATTGATCCTTATTTTGAGAGTAGAAAATAGATTCAGAGCTATTAAAAACTATTAAGACATCCAAAATATTAAAATTTATAATTATAATTTTAAAAAAAATAGCCAATTTTAATATTTTCAAAGTAAATTTAAAACCTCATTAAACCAAGAGAAATTCAATTGCCCCACAAATACATGCTAGCCAATAATAAGTTTAATATTGATTTGGAATATCATAAAGCCAACAAGCCTAAATTTAAGTGGGGGCACAAATGCATCATACCCATCAAAGTTGAAATTTCAAAACACAGTTATTAGTCAGATATAACAGCTCTGTGATCTATTTTTACAATTCCAAAAAAAAATTTGAACAATTTTGTAAATATTTCTATTATATTAATTTTTATAATATTTTCATTACCATTCACAAACTAATCACTCTGAGAATTTAATATTTTCATTACATTTCACAAACTAATCACTCTGACAATTTAGCCGTCAAATTCCATCGTGATACCCACTGATAAGTTTGATATTGATTCGGAATATGATACGCCCAACAGGCCCCTTGCAGTACGCTCACAGGTAGGTTTCCTTCGTCTTCATCTCCAAAGTCCACTTTCTCCACTTTCTGGTGGGGCGAGAAGTTCAGATGCCTTTCGTTGTACAGGAGTCGGTTATACGATAGAGTAGCCCTCAGTTTCGTTGTACGTCTTTTCATCATCTGACAGAGTCGGACGGACGGGCCGCGTTGCTTCAGGTACATCATTGCAATATTTTAATAAACTTTAATTTTGATTAAAATAGTGTAGTGAATTTTTGGAATTTTATGTTTAAGTAATATAATTTGAAGAAAAAGTTAGTGGGTTGGTTTTTTTAAGTGTTATATTTATTTATATATTCAAGAATATAGTGTAGATAAAAATGTTTTAATTTGAGCGTCAAAAAATTATTGTTGGAAAAAATAAGATCTAGAAACGTGGATTTTCGGTCCCATGCGCCGTTGCTATCTTTGTAAGCGCCCCCTACAAACTCTCTTCACAGCCATGGCTTCAGAGGGAGGCTCTGAGCCTCCTTCCTCCCTCCCTCCTGAGTTCCTGGCCTTCAAGTCACTGGTGGGTGACTACAACAAGCGTCTAATTTTAGCCTTCCAGCAGAAGTTCGTCAAGAAGATGGAAGCAATCCCGACCGTAGCTATTCCAGCTGAAGAACCCTGTCGTGCGGCCCTGAATATCGCAGAAAGAGGACTCATCGGCCAGTTCACTGGGTTATGGCCATCACCAAGAGCCATCGAATCATGGGTGCAACGCAACTGGAAACCGCCAGTTTTAGAAGGAATAAAATGTCACTTCGTCAGTAAGGGTTATTTCATTTTCATTTTTGACTGCATTGAAGATACGAACCTCATCTTTAGAAACGGGCCATACTTCATGGGGCCGCAGGGTCTATACCTAAACAAATGGACACCGAACTTTGATCCATCCCAAGATGTGCCCTCGGTTGTCCCTGTCTGGGTGCGCTTCCCTCATTTACCCTTGCACTGTTGGAGTCCATAGACTTTAGAAACCATCGGAAACACCCTTGGAAAATACATTAACAGAGCAGACAGGAAGGGTCAATACTCCTGTGCCAAAATTTGTGTCGAGGTTGATTCGGAAGTTGGGCTTCTGGAAGTCATAAAACTAATAGTGGCAAAAGGGTCTCGCGTGCAATAACTGGATTATGAGCAACTGCCTTTCAAGTGCAGGCATTGCCATGGATACCGGCACTTTGCAAGAAACTATAAAAAGAAAATTGAGGAAGATGTAGAGAAAATGAAAGGAGATCAATGGACAACGGTGCAAAAGACGGCCTCATCAAAGCAACGCAGCAAACCGAGAGGGAAAGGGGCTCAAGCAAGACCCATTATGCCATCCACAGAGCTACAGTCGTAAGGGGCAGTACCCCCTAGAACAAATATTCCCTCAAATTCCTTCGCAACTCTCAGCACTCAGGAAGAATCCCCTGTTATAGCAACTGACGAAGAACAGCAGGCCAATCCCCCATTAAACGAGGAAGGAAACGCAGGGGTTTCCCCTGCCCAAACCGACACCCCAGAAAGAGGCTCTTCGCCATCCTCTTATGCAGACATGATAAGAAAGAAGCCCTCGAAATTGACAGGCTCGTCGGAAGAGGAGACATTTGAAAGGCCCTCAAAGTGGGTAGGGAGGAAATCCCTCAAGGAAGCAAGAGAGGAAGAAGCAGAGAGGCAAAAAATGCAAGGAAGCCAGTCCGCTCTAGAAATTTCCATAAGTTGAAATACCAGAGCACAGCCACCAAAGGGAGGCCTCTCCTCCACTACCCCAAATAAATAATGTGTATAGTCTCTTGGAACTGTAGAGGCTTGGGGAACCCTATGAAGGCTGCAACTGTTAAAGATTCCAGGAAAATAGAAACCCTAGAGATCCTCATGCTCCAAGAGACAAAAATTGAAGGGGAAGCCCTTCTAGAGTTAAGTAGAACAAACTGGAAGACCAAATTTGGGATGGCCGTAAGTGCAAGGGGAACCTCAAGAGGACTTGCCATGGTCTGGATGGAGGAATTGTTCCAACTGGAGAACTCATTCGAGACTCAACATTGGATTTACACTGAGCTTTGACATAAAGCAAGTAAGCTCACTTTCGCCTTGTTTAATCTTTATGTTCCTGTTCTTTGCCTTGAGAAAAAAGAGTGTTGGAAAGCACTTCTTGATTTTGCAAATAGCTATTATCCCATGAACATTGTAATAGCAGGAGATCTAAACATCGTTCTTGACCCAAAAGAAAAAAGAGGGGGTAACAACAGCAGAGATCCATTTCTACCCCTTGTGGAGGACATAATTCAGTAGTGGATCTTCTTGATCTTAAACCGAAGAAGGGGAGATACACTTGGACCAACAATAGAATAGGGGCAACACACATCTCAGCCCGGCTCAACAGATTCCTAGTGCAGAGCACTCTTTTGATGGATAAGAGAATAGTATCATCAAGAATCCTACCAAAGCTCACCTCGGACCATAAACCCATCCTCTTACAACTCGATGAGGAAGAAAACCTGGGGCCTATACCATTTCGCTTCAGCCCTTTGTGGATAGAGCAGGAAGGGTTTATGGAAGTTCTTGCCAAGGCTTGGTCTATCACGGTCACCAGGTCACCCAGTTATGTATGGGAGAAAAAATTGAAAGCAACCAAAGTAGCTCTGAAAGAGTGGGTCAAAACGCCTCCCAACACCTTCACCACATATAAAAAAGAAACTATACAATAGTTAGCAAAATTACAATTGGAGATGGAGGGCAAAGACATAAACACGGAAGAACTGGAGAAAGAACAAGTTGCCCAACTTGCTTCTTTCAGCTCCTTCAAAAAAGAAGAAGAATTTTGGTGGCTTAAGTCCCAAACCCTGTGGTTGAAAGCAGGTGACCGAAACACAACCTTCTTCCACAGGCAGTTCAGAGGTCGCCTCTCCCGGAATCACATCTCAGAAATCACCTCAGCAGATGGGATGGTCGCCAAAGGTTTTGCCCAAGTTAAAGAAGCTGCTAAAACTCACTTTCAGCAGTTATATACAGAGGATGGAACAGGAGACGAGGCGATCTCCAATGACTTCCTCTCCCAGATCCCTTCCTTGGTTAATGAGGAGAATAACTCAATTCTTGTGAAGCCCTTCATTGAGGAAGAAATCAGTAATGTAATATGGGACATGGAGCATGACAAAGCCCCAGACCCAAATGGTTTCTTAGCACACTTCTACAAAGCTTGTTGGACAATCATCAAATATGACCTACTAAGAATGGAAAAGGCTTTTCAGAAGAAGGAAAAGGTGGGAGGCAGCACCAAATCCACCTTTCTTGCCTTAGTACCCAAAAAAGTGAATCTGGCTACCTTTGACAGATTTAGACCCATTTCATTATGTAATGTCTCTTACAAAATTCTTACTAAATTGCTCGCAAACATAATTAAACCCCTGCTAAGCAAGCTCATTTCTCCCAGTCAAGGAGGGTTTGTAGCAGGAAGACATATTTTGGATAATGTGATACTTGTTCAGGAATCCATGCATTCCAGTCACCAGAGGAAGGAACAAGGGATGTTGATCAAGTTGGATATGACCAACGCCTTTGATCGAGTAAAACTATCATTTCTTTACAAAGTTCTTCTCTCCTTTGGATTTGGCCTAGCTTTTGTGAACCTAATCAAGGCTTGCACTGACAAACCTTGGATCGCCCCGCTGGTAAATGGCCGACCTACCTCTTATTTCCAAGCTTCAAGGGGGATAAGGCAAGGATTCCCGCTATCTCCCTTTCTGTACATAATAATGGCAAACACCTTGAGCAGGAAACTAATAACGGAAATAAACAAAGGTACTCTCTCGAGCATCCAACCGACAACTGGATTAGAACCAATCAACCATGCCTTGTTCATAGATGATTCTCTACTGTTGGGAGGAGCTTCCACACGAATAGCAAAGGAATTCAATGGGGCCCTGCAAAGCTTCTGTATCATTTCAGGAGCGCTTATTAATGAAAGAAAAAGTGCAGTGTATAGTTGGAATACAGAGGAGAAAACCATACTCCAAATTGCTAGAATCCTGGACTTTCCGGGCTATGCCTCCTGGGACAAAATACAATACCTGGGACTGCCTTTAACCCTGGGGGCTAACCGAGCCTCACTTTGGACTAAAGCCATCAACAAGATCAAAACCAAGATAGTTGTTTGGGGTGGGCAGTGGCTCAACTACGTTGGCAAGCTAATCCTCGTAAAGTCTGTCCTTTCTTCTCTCCCTATCTATCAGGCCTCCTTCCTCCTGGCTCCAAAGACAATCATGGATCAGATTTCTCAGTTGCTCTGAAACTTCCTATGGCAGGGATGCAAAGGAAATGAGAGGAAATTTTACTTAGTTAGTTGGGACACAGTGAAAAGGCCAAAGCTGGAAGGAGGTCTCCATATTAGAGACCTTGGCCTCGCCAACATTGCCTTAGTTGGCAAAATCCTTTGGCAGCTCTACTCTAATAAACACCATCCATTCAGCCAACTACTCCGGAATAAATACTTCAAAGGAGCCTCATTTAGAAACCTCCAAGCGGACAATGTTCCCAAAGGCACGGTGCTTTGAACCTATGTAGAAAAGGGCTTGCCACCTTCCAAAACCAGCTTTACAAAGTGCCTGGAAATGGAGCAAATATTACGATATGGCAAGATAAAATCATGGGAAATTCCCCCCTTGAACACACAGTGGAGTTAGCTGATCTCCGTGACTAGCTCTCCCAGCACAGCTTGCACAGACTTGCCAATATTTTTGCTTAGGACAGTCAGGGGAATTGGGAAGATTAGGTCTTCCCAACCTGCTAACACATTTACTTCACCAAAAGCACCTTCTCTTGGATAAGCTGAAGGGCTCGGCACCTGTTAACTTACATGCATCGGATCTCTCGAGATGGGAGAAGATAGGAGTCTACACCCTTGTGCTTGGCTTTGCAGCCTTGCAATTGACGCAAAATCAAGTTCTCAACCCTTCCATTTGGCAGCGCACATGGGATGCATACGAATCCCCAAGGTGAATTTTTTCACTTGGCTACTTATTCACAAGAAAGTGTTGACAGGTGAAAATCTTGCCCACATAGGCATTATAGGGCTGCATTGGTGCATTTTGTGTAGATCAGCATCTGAAAATGTGGACCACCTCTTTGTAAGATGCGTCTTTTCCCAATCAGTATGGGCTCTCGTCCTCCATAGTCTCAACGCACCCGCCCCTATCCAGTGTACAGTAGTGGAACTCTTCTCCAATACCCTAGGGCCCTTAGTGCACAATCACTGTGGAATTGGGTCAGGCACTCCATTCCCAAGTTCATTTGCTGGAAGCTCTGGCTCACCCGAAACAACTGGATATTCAACAATGTAACGTCCTCTCCCTTGTCAGTGGTTGCCAGAGCTAAGGCGTCCTTAATGCAAGCTCTAGAAAACTACTCCAGCAAGTTAGAAGATACCCTCACAACTGAAGAACGAAGCTAGTTGGGAACCCTTCTCGTTCGGGACAGCAAGAAAGTACCTGCTCACCCCACATTCAATCTGCTTGGCACATTAGAACATTGGATGCGAGTTCCAAACCTGGTGGAGGAAGCAATGAAAGGTAATTGTTTTCTTCGATGGCGCCTCTAAAGGAAATCCAGGGATCTCTCGTGCAGGTGGAGTGGTCTACTCTCAGGTCGGGTCCTGAATAGATAACTACAACTGGGGAGTAGGCCACAACACAAACAATCAAGCCAAAATTCTTGGGCTTCTTAAAGGCTGTCAGATCGCACAGGAGCATGGACACAAAGCTCTTCAGGTCTTCGGGGACTCAGAGCTCTTGATAAAGACATTAAACTCAAAGGAGCACTTTAGCAATCTGACGCTCAATTACACTTTCCAAAGGCTACAGGGGCTGCTAGTTTTTTCTACCTCCTCCTCCTTTCTTCACATCCTCCGTAGCTCAAACAGGGAGGCAGATATCAAAGCCAATGAGGGATTATGTCTCAATCAAGGATTATTCAAGAAAAAATTAGAACAACCCACGTGGATCGCCATACCATAGCTCAACAACGTTGTGCTGAACAAAATTTACCCCAAGTAATCGTTGGATCTCAGTGATCAACGGTCCAAATTAAACAATAGAGGAACCTAAAGGAACTATCAGAACCGACCGATGGAGTAGATTAAGGGTCATTGCATGTGAAAGAGCATAGGAGATAATGCAGTGAAAAGGCAGATTTATAACCTCGTGTGGTATTTCGGGCGGCAAAGCAGTGGTAAGTGGTATTGAGGGCTTGGCTCCAATTCCACTAATTGGAGGACACGTAACAGCGAAGGAGTGAGGGGAAATCGCTTTATCGGGCAGTTAACCCCCGTGTGTGTTCTCAACCTGAAACAAATGTGAACCATCGGATCTACTAAGAGTAGATCAATGGCGGAGGTTTAATATGCAAGTTGGTCGATCAGGGATCGGGGTTTGGAAGCGACACACGATAACACGAAGCGCCGATGGGTGCAGGCCCAATGAAGTTATGTGCGCGAGTTTTTAAAGTTTCAAGTCCAACAACTCATTCGCATATCAGACGTGGAGGAGGTCTGCTTTATTATGTGCCTTGAAGGAGCTAATACTCGATTGCGATAAAGGTGGAACCTTGGAAAGCGTGTCAAGACCGTACTAAGGCATAAAGGATTGTTTTGTGGATATTTCCTTTGTAATGGTTTATAAGGAAATAGCGCCGATGTAAGGTTTTTACGTGTTAATTATAGATAACCAAAAGGAATGGTTATATATTCGTTGTTAAGGGGTAAAGAAGATTAATGAGAGGGTTTTAAAAATCCCCGATAAGTATTCAAGGGCCTTAACCATTGGAGGCTGATCACATTGCTAAGGATTGGTCTATGATCCGACATCGCCGACAGCTCTTCTCCGATGCGATTATTCTAGGATCACAAATTGCACCCTTTTAAGTCTTAAGGCCGCCACTTTGTAAACTACATTCGTCGATGCGATATGTCTCAAAACTAAGAAGGAAATATTGTTAGGCGTAGTAAGGATTTGTGAACTCAAGCCTCCATGTAATGGCGGTTGATTAGGCTACGACCCAACCGTTGATCTATAAATATATTAACGGTTTTAGTTTTATATATATATATATATATATATATATATATATAATATATATATAATATAAAATAAACCTTATTATTTCTGATTAATTATAAAAGTATTAAATCGATGATAAGTGGGGTAGTCATTGATCAAAAAAATTTATTCTAACGCCCAATGTGATGGTGATCGTTATTTATTATTAGAGTTAAATTTTACTCATATCAGCTTAAATAAAATAATTAAAAAATAAATAAACTATATAAAATATTTAAATAACATCCATTCACAAAAAAATTGCATGTGAAGAAATTTCTACTCATAAATAAATAATAAATTTTTTTGTTGCAATACTGACCTTCCTAGCCTTTATGATGTCAAAATTATAGTAAGCTCGAGAGGCTTCTCTCCATGCTTTTTTTTTTAGCATAGGAATAAAATCTTAAATCAAACTAAATTATTCGTTTCTTTAGGTCCGATAGACCAAAGTTTGGTCTTAGTGGACGATCATCATCATCATCGCTATGATCATCACTTTGTGTCGTCGTCGTCGTCGTCATCGTCATCATCATCATCGTTGTCGCTTTGATCATCACTCTGCGAAATCTTGTAGTAGAAAAAATATGCAAGGGTTTGGACCTCATCATATTTTCTTCCACCATATTTCCAATGCTATGCTTGCTTCCTGTCTATTCTAAATTAACACTTACCTCGTGTGAATGTGGCGTTTATAGATCATCATTGTCCTCCTTCGTTTTTTTTCTTTTCTTGTTTTTGTGTAGTGTTCATTAACCCAGGTCTAATCTAAGTAAACCTGGCGTTATTCTTCAGGGTGTGTTTCTATTCCTCTTTCCATTATTTTGTGTACATGTGGGGTGATATATTTTTTGCACCCCTTACCTAGCCCTTAGATTTTATCAATGTATTTTGAGCAGAAAGAAAGAGCCAGTGGCATTTTAAAATGTTTGGAGTTTAGGGTTTTTTCCCAACATAGGATATTGATTTTTTTTTATGATTATTAAGAAAAAGGAAAAAGGTGATTTTTTTTAATGATTATTAAGAAAAAGGAAAAAGATCAAGTAGAAATGTTAATTTTTTTTTTTTTTTTTGAATTAAAGTTATGGGTTGTTGATTTGTAATGGGTGATATGATAGTAGTGATTGATGGTGTAGATATGTTGATGACATTTACATTAAGAAGAGAGGAGGAGGTGATTAATATTTGGGTGTTTTAATATAAAAAAATTTTAGTAATTAGTAGGATAGTTTGAGTGGTTAATTGTTTGATTTTAAAAAAAAAATATTCAAATTAATTAAATAGTAATTGGACTAACAAAAAATAATTAAGTATTATATTTTTAAAGATATTTAAATTTTTTTAATAATTTTTTTTTGTTAAGTTCGGTAGAATTTTTTTTTATTCGTTTATAAAGTAAATTTACACCACATAGATTGGTTAGGTGGCCCCAACTTTCCCAGTGGGAAACCAAGTTTGTTGGCCACCCATCTGCATTATATGCCATCCAATAACAAAAGAGTTTCAATCTTTCTACCCAAGCTATATAAGCCTCTTAATCATGTCCATGGTCTAGATATCTGCCTATACATACTCTTGCATAAAGAAATGTAAAATCTATCTGCATATATAAACAAAACTTAACAAGGGATATTGTTTAATCATTTTGTTCAGTCGAAGTCGATTCCACTGGCGCTGGGTCTTTTATGTTCGAACTTGGCATGTCTGACAGTTCCAAGATACATGGGATGTGCCTCTCAATTCTGTCAAGCCTGATATCCTGCTTGTGCAGTTGAAACTGTACTTTCTGGAATTCATGTTTGTAATTTGGCATGCCTTGCACAGTGACATCCATGCCACTAAAATCTGCTCCATAGCATTGCCCAACAGACTTTTCATCATCCAGCACAAGTATAAGGTCTGTTTAAATTGTGTGATCCTGCCTCTAGTGTTGCCAGGGTCTGGGTCAATGGTTCTCCAATCCTCCATTTCCATGTCTATCTCACTGTCATGTTTGATTTCCTTTTCCCATTCATGTAGAATTTTACAAATACCTTCATCTATGCCTTCACGGTATGCCTCTTCCACCTCACTAATAAATCTTTCTATAGGTTTCCTACCCTTGCGTGCCTCAGACGTGCCTGGGTCAGTTTCCTTTCTGGTCGCTTGGGCCCGTCTTCCACGACTACACCATTTTGCAAGATGAGTCATGGTTGAGCTACCCCAGTCTTGTGAATTCTTGCGGGAAGATGAATTTCTTAGTGTTGTGGATGGCGTCGCAAAACCATCTGGTGCACCGACCTCCCCGTCCACGATCGTACTAGACTACAGCGCCCAACTGTCTCCATGTTCTCTTGTTTATGTCTTCACCACCATATCCCTTTCTGCCACCTTTCCCACCTTCCCTGCATGCAATCATGCAAAGGGCCACCACACCATACAGTACTCAAAGGTACCCTCCATTAAACCTCTAATTGATTTTCCAACCACTGGCTCGAACCCCAATCGAGGTCCTGGCCTCTTGGAAGGTCGTAGTGGAGGCTTTGCCTCTGATCTTGTACCAATATTTCAGGAAAAGTTCAATATCGGTCGTCCTAGGGCTGTACTAGCCAAATTTTTTCCATCAGGTCATTTTGATGGTTACTATCCAACTTGGTTAAAAATTATGCACCTTTATTCCCTTCTCTCATGACATGATTGACCATGATGTAGTCAAAATTGTGTAACAACTCGCCAATCTCTTGGATTAGTCTGGTTGTTCTCCAATTGTTTTTGGGCTTATCCCATTTGGATCCATGGTTCAACTTTGTTAGTGTTTTAATGACCAACCTTGAGTCACCCTTGACCACTAAGTTTCGGTAACCCATGCAGGCAACTATTTGTAGACCTTGCTTGTTCGCAACAAATTTCACTTTGTTATTACTGGCGAACCCACAATAATCAACATATATTAACTAAGTGTTGGCATGGGGATCCTAGAAGAGGCCACCTAGGCCTGTTGGTCCAGGGATACCTTTTGAGGCCCCATCGAAACTGAGTTTTATAAATCCTTCTCATGGGGCAGTGACGTGATGCAGAGATGTCATTCCTACCCTAAATTTTTTCCAAGTGGTGGGGGCTATCATTTCCTGAGATAAGTTGAGATTTTGCAAAATTCGAGCTTCCTGGAGAGGAACCTGTCAATCATCTTGGTGCCATTGCTCTACTAAGATCGTTTCTCTGATGTTCTAAATTATTCGTTCCCAAACTTGTTCTTGAGTTGAGGATTGGTTCTTGAAGATTCGACAGTTTCGTTCATTCTAGATGGCTCGTAGGTTTAGCCCTAAGGCCGGTCCCCAAGCTTTATTTATCATTGGGTTGGAGAAGATGTGACTTCTCCAGAGGATAGTTGTTTCCATGATACTATGGTGATCCCGATCCATTCTTCCAAAGACTCCTTGCATATGCCCTCATTTTTGTTCTACAAACGGGCACGTGTTAAGCATATGCTCCAGATCTTCAATATGTTGATGGCAAAGCTAACAGAAGGAAGAACCATGGATTCCCCTTTCTTGTAGTTCATCCCAAGTTAGGATACGTCCTTTACTAACCAACCAAAGGAAGTGTGATACGTTTGGCCACCATCCTCCCTTCCATATTTTTTTCCATATTATATTTTGTCCTTATTGGGCTTATCCTATTTGGAGGTCATATGCTTCTCTTATGGTAAAGGTCCTTTTTGTGGTATGCCCCCATCTCAAAATATCATGGTCATTCTGGACCATTAATTGTCTCGATCTCAGTTCTTTATCTAACTCAATTCACTGCTCAGTCTCTAAGGCCTGATGCCAATCTTCCTTATTTATCCATCATCTCCAACCCCCCACCCATTTTTCCTCTTTCCAAAACTACTCGACCAGGTGTATGTTCCTATCTCTAGTGTATATAAATATGTCCCTCAAATCTTGCCTTTCGATCAGTTTTTCTCTTTGTTACCATGAGTCATGCCAGAATCTTGTTGTTTTACCATTGCGGATTTCTCAGAAAGTATGTTGGTTAATGAGGTTCCTATTTTGGGCTGCCAGGTTCCACACCATCTATCCTTTAGGAGGGTCTTTATATCATAGAATATATTCATTTCTTCCTGGCATGTTATCTTTTCTTGTCCATATTTGTTTCCAAAGATCCATCCCTCTGCCTATCCATCTCCACCATAATTTTGCTCCCATAACTTGGTTCAAAGTGCAGGGGTCTCTGAGGCCTAGCCCTCCTTCCATTTTCTTTTTCATTGGGCCCTACCAAGATACCAAGGCCCATTTTCTGACTTGTTGTGCACCACCCCATAGGAATTTTTAAAAAATATCGACCATTTTGGAGCAAACCACTCTTGGGGCTGCCATACCAGATAGTTGATAAATGGATATAGACTGAAGCACAACTTTGAGAAGGATTGTCCTTCCTACTAAGTTAAGGAATCTGAAGGCCCAGATGCTTAGCTTTCCCTGAATATTTTGAAGAATCGAGTGCCAGCAAGGGGTCTTCAAGGAGTTTTCGAATAAGGGCATTCCTAGGTATTTAGACGGGAGGGTCCCAATGCCAAATCCCAGGGTCCTCGCTTGGTAGGTCCAAACATTCCCTTGAGGGTTAAAGAAGAAAATACAAGATTTGTCATCATTTATCCTTGTCCCTAAGGCCTCCATGAAGGTAAGCATGACTTCTTTTATTCGACGCACTGCTCATAGGAATACCTGACAAAAGAGCATGATGTCATCCACGAATTGCTAGTGAGTAATGACTAGCTCATTTCCCCAAATCTGCAAGCCCCAGAGTCTAGATTCTATGACTTCATTTTTTATAAAACAACCCAGCCCTTCTGCTGTGAGAATAAAGAGAAAAGGAGATATTGGGTCTCCCTGTCTTAAGCCATGAGTTGGGTTGAAGGTGGGGGTGGGAGACCCATTCAACAGGATAGAGATAACAAGGGAGGAAATCATGGCATATATCCAATTTATATATCTTTAATCGAAACCATAGGCTTTGAGGATACCATTTATATAGGCCCAACTTAGCTAGTCGTAGGAGAGGTCTAACTTAATCATCATCCCTGGAAGATTTATCGTCTTTAGTGAGTGAACTATTTCTTGTGGGGCTACAAACCCATCAAAGATTTGTCTTCCTTCTACAAATCCAATTTGCTTCGGGGATATGAGGCTAGGCAGAAGAGGTTTAAGGCATTTTACAATGAGTGTAGAAATAATTTTATAAATGACATTACACAAAGAAATACGGTGAAACCCTTGTGGATCTTCAGATTTCAAAGTTTTTGGAATAAGAGCAATGAAAGTAGCATTCAAACTGGGGCATACCTTTTGATTTCGACGAGATTCCTCCACTACCTCTAGAATGTTCTTTCCCATGAAGCTCCATGTTGCTTGAAAAAATTCCACCGTGAACCCATCAGGGCCTCGAGCCTTATTTTTTTGCATTTGTTTGACAACCTATTCCAATGTGGCTGCTTGCATCAAAGCTAAATTCTGGTCCTGAGATACCATATGAGGGATATTGTTCGTAATTATTTGTATGGCTTCCGATATGTTCTCTAGTGGTTCGGTGAGGAGGTGTTGGAAGTGATTCACAAGAAGCTCCTCCATTTCCTCATGTTGAACCCTGTGATTCCCCTCCTCATCTTTCAAAGAGAGTATTATCTTGTGCTTCCTATATTGGACCATATCTTTATGGAGGAAATGGGTATTACGTTAGTCTTCCCGCAACTAATTTACCCTCAATTTCTGTTTCCAAATAATTTCTTCTTTCTTTATTCTTTCCTCCAGCTAGTTTATTAACAATCCTTCTTCCTTCACAAGAGCCTCAGTTCTCCCCTCTTAAATGATTTGTTGTTACAAATCCCCCATTCTCTTGTTCATCTGGTGTTGGGCATTCATAATATGTCAAAATTCTTGTTCCATTTCCTTATTTTTTTCTTTAATTCCTTCAATTTAAGTTAGAAGGTATGCATGCAGTTCTTCCCTTTCTCTTCACTCTTTCCCCACCATTCCTCTATTCCTTTTAGGATACAGGGGTCTCTTAGCCATAATACCTCAAATCGGAAAGGGTGTTTCTTGGGTCGCACTCTCAAGTTTATCTCCAGTCCTATCAGCCAGTGGTTAGAGCCCATCCACAGGAGGATCAAGGATTCCATGAAAATGTCTTTGTTTATGGCTTGTTGTAAGATTAGATATCTATTCAGGTGAGAGGCTAATTGATGGCTTCCTCCCCTCCTATTATTCCATGCGTGGACTCCATTAATTGTTGGTAGATCCACTAGGTGAAGTTTTACAATGAGGTCTCCAAAGGCTTCCATATCAGCATCCATTATTATCATTCCTCCCTTCTTCTTAGCTAGAGAGGTAATCATGTTGAAATTTCCATGGACAACCCATAGGTCTTCTAGGTATAGGTTCTGCATATTTTCCATATTCTGGAGGAATGTTCCTCTTTCCCCTGGGATATGAGGTCCATAGACCCCTGTAAGCAACACCCATTCTTTGGATCCAATATTCTGAAACTTTCCTGATATTATTCTTGGCAGGTTGATCCATTCATCAAACATTATCTTTTCATGGTTCCATATGATCGCTAGCCCTCTTGCGCTGCCATTGGCATCCTCAGCCATGACTTAGTATTGGGGTTTGAAATTTTCCAAAACTCCCTTCAACTTTCTTTCACTAATTTTAGTTTCATGTATTATCATGATATTTGGCTTGTCTTTCTTCAATCTCTCTTTAAGGTACCTTTGTTTGCCTTTGCTATTGAGGCCTCTTATATTATAGGATGTAATGATCATTTCAACAATTTGGGGGGTTGTTGAAATACCTCTAACAGCGGTTCTACCCCTCCAAAATTTACTAGTAGCTCACCAACCATCTGTATGGATTCATTCAAGGTTCTTCTTCCATGCTTCTTCCCTCCTTTTCCTTGGGTTCCTGGTTCTTGTCCTTGGCTGGCTTGGGACCCTAGGTGTTCTGGTTGAACTATGATAGTTGTACCCTGTTTGGCTTTGTATTGTTGGAAGGTTTCCTTATATAATTCACTTTGGTCTTCTGGAATAAAACGTTCATCTAAGTGCCTCCATTCTTGCAATAAGCGCTTCATCACTTGTTCCTCAACACTGAGGTCATCCCTAGGGTTATCAATCTCCATATGATTATGCTCTATCATTTGCATGGGATTCTCCTTTCCTCGAGTTTCTAGTACCTCTTTTCTCTTGTGCTTATTTCCTTATGGGGACTTTTTCTTCTGGTTTTCAGCTTCCATGGTTATGTCAGGGATTACCTCTACTGCTTCCTCCTCCTGTAGTACTACAAACTGATTCTGGTTTGGGTGCTCTTTTTCATTTTGGCTTGCTCTCTGGTTTCCAGTAGGCCTCTGGTTCCTTTTCCTCTGGTGAACCTCTTGGAATCCTTCCCCAAATTCTCTTTCCATCATTTCCCCTTCTTTTTCTCAGTTGTAGGGTTTTCACTCTAGTTTAGCGAGCAAGCTCAATACAAATGGTCATATTCATGGTGGCATCGACATCTGAAAGGGATGTGCTCGTAGTCTAAGTGTTGTTGCCATATCTCATCATGGTATTCTAGTTCTATGAAATCTGGTAGAGATTCAATGATGTTCATGTAGACACAGGTTTTGGCATAAGAGGTGTACCTTCCCCGTTGTGTAGGGTCTGTAACCTTAGCAAAGGTTCCAATAGATTTTCCAATCCCTTCTAATATTTTTGGATCCAAAAAATTCATTGGTAGGGAAAAACGCCGAACCCAAAATGGGGCAACAAGGAGATTTTCCTGATCTAGGTTGTAACATTTCTCCCAATGTCTTATAAAGAGGCCTGCGTTATTGAAGAAATAGGGCCCATCCTCTAAAACCCTCTTTTTGTCTTCTAGGTCAAAGAAAATCACTATGAAAAAACATTTCGCCCCCAGTTTAAGATCAATGTGTCCCTTCAGTTTCCATCTTTGTTGAATTCATTTAATCATATCCTTCTCTATTGGCTAGGCTCCAATAAATTTGTAGACAAGGACGTGGTCCTTCATGTACTTTATGTATTCCTCCAACTTGTTGTTGGGTATAAAAAATATCAGTTTCTTAGTAGCCCGCGGTAGACATTGGCCTCCCATACCCGCTTTCCATTTCGCTCCCAGGACAGGAGCTTCTTTGCCGTGATCATCATTATTGCCTGCTGCTGGTCCATGCTGGCTGGATTCCCTTGCCGCTATATTTCGATAGGAGTGGATCTCTCCCCCCTGCCAATCCACTCATGGCCCTGGTCAGCAGGTTCGTCATATGTTGTTACTGCAGTCCCTTCGCGGCCAGGGATTCCTGCAGGTTTGTCAGGATTATTTCGATGAAACCCTAGCCTCTTGCTTCACCATCGCTCTCATTTCCTATAAAAAATATTATTTATTTTAGTTAACCGTAATAACCATAATGTGGAAGATCTTTTAAAAAATATTTGCCAACCTCCAATACTAATCAACCAATAACATTTATTTAATTAAATGGCTTACCATGTCATCTCTCCACCTATTTGCTTTTCCATAGCCCATTGGATTAATTCTCATATGTCAACATTATGTAAATTGGTGACACAATATAACATAGCGTGATGAATATAGGGGTAGCTCTTGAAGAAATTAGAAATCCCTCCTTCATGACCTTCTCCTATGGAAACTCCAATTGTTCGACAACTGATTTGCAGGGACGAGGATAAATCAAGGACACTATTAAAGGATATTCATCATGCATTTGACCAAGAAAAGGATGGAAATTCAAGAACTTGACATCTGAAAATTTGCACAAGAAGAGATGAAGCAATGTATGGGATTCGAAAGAGAGATTGTGTGTTTTGGAGGTAAGGGATCCAATGTGTGCAAAAGAGTGAAGTACGACAATAGTCAAAGATAAACATTGGATGAATGATAATGTAGGAGATGACAAATTCATCTCTCATTACCTTGCCCACATTTCACTCCTTCGTTGCTACAATCATTTCCATTTGCAAGTGCTTAGCCATCTCCAATACTTAGATGAATTCTAATTAAATTCATCTATTCCCTTCAATTCTTGGCCTTGTCTTCTTTTATGTAGGAAAACCCTCTCAAAATCATGGTTGGGATTTCTATGTAATTGCATTTCATACAATGGAATGAATTTATAACTTTTCTCTGAGTTTAATCTTTTATACAAATCAGGAAGCCTATCTTGGCAATCAATTGAACTGATATTACTTTCTTCTATATGGATTTTGCTTCGGATTCAATTGTTGCTTCATTTACTTCTTTCACAATGATATAGAATATAGGGCTCTCTCTAGAACCAACCATTAACACCAATAAAAAGTTGGAGGGTTGAAGGCTAGGTTAAATTCATGGTTTAAGCTATGTAACGTTCAACATTTCTTGTATAAATTCACATCATGTTTTACCAAAATCATCGAAAGTGGGAATTATTTAACACAATAAGATCTCATCAAAGAAAAATGAAAAATATTTCGCATGGTATGCAAGATTTTCTTATTTTATGCTTATATTTTCTTGCATTTTGCTAAAATATATCATTTAAGCAATGCTTTATGGGTTATTCCTAATTATTTCAATGTAGTTTTTAATCGTTTTTCTTGAATTTATTTGAAATATCTTTTCATCTTATGTATTAATATTATTGAAAAATTGAACTAGAGTATTGGAGACAATATATTGGTTATGGGTAAGTTAGGTTTGATTTCTATAAAAGATCTTGTTGCATGGATAAAGGGTTTCTTACATGGAATTTGCAAGTTTTTATGTTTTATTCCCAATCGCTATTGTGAAGATAGGATATAGGGTTTATACGGTTAGTAGCTAATCCCAATCTTAAGAGGAACTATGTAATTCTATCATTTATGAAGATGGCTTTAGGGGGAAGCATTATCAATCATATAATAATGATGATGTAGACTTTAGGGAAACATCATAGTTGTTGGATGGTTACAACATTGGAGAGAAAGGCACAAAATTGTGTTGTGTTGGGGAGTAGAATTGTAATATTAAGACTTATATTGTCCCTTCACACATAAAATCATTGCTTTACCAATGAAGAGTGTTTCAATTTATTATATTATCATCTCAATGTTGACTGGAAGATATTCGTGCAATGTTGACCATAAGATATTCATGCACAGGTTGAAGGAATTGTTGCCTAGAGGAATTTCCATTTTGACAACTTTCCATTTGAAATTTTTAATATGTCAAAAAGAGGATTTTGTTAAAAAATTCTGAAGTATTTGGAAATGAAAGAAAATCATCACTTCTTAAGACCATATCAAGATCACATGGTCATTAATTTCATTGAAATGAGAAAAACTTGGAAACAAACCTATTTCTAAGTATTGATGATATGCTTAGTATTTTGAATTTATACGATAGAGTAGCCCTCAGTTTCATTGTACGTCTTTTCATCATGTGACAGAGTCGGACGAACGGGCCACGTTGCTTCAGGTACATCATTTTATGATTAACAAAGGCAATATTTTTAATAATCTTTAATTTTGATTAAAATAGTGTAGGGAATTTTTGGAATTTTATGTTTGAGTAATATAATTTGAAAAAGAGGTTAGTGAGTTGTTTTTTTTTAATGTTATATTTATTTATATACTTACAAATATATTTTAGATAAAAATGTCTCAATTTGAGCATCAAAAAATTATTGTTGGAAAAAATCAGATCTAGAAATGTGGATTTTCGGTCCCGCGCGCCGTTGCTACCTTTGCGAGCGCCCCCTACAAACCCTCTTCACAGCCATGGCTTCAGAGGGAGGCTCTGAGCCTCCTTCCTCCCTCCCTCCTAAGCTCCTGGCCTTCAAGCAACTTGTGGGCAACTGCAACAAGCGTCTAATTTCAGCCTCCCAGTAGAAGTTCATTAAGAAGATGGAAGCAATCTCGACCGTAGCTCTTTCAACTGAAGAACCCTGTCGTGCGGCCCTGAATATCGCAGAAAGAGGATTCATCAGCCAGTTCACTAGGTTATGGCCATCACAAAGAGCCATCAAGTCGTGGGTGCAACACAACTGGAAACCACTGGCTTCAGAAGAAATAAAATGCCACTTCGTCAGTAAGGGTTATTTCGTTTTCATTTTTGACTGCATTGAAGATAGGAACCTCATCTTTAGAAATGGGCCATACTTCATGGGTCCCCAGGGTCTATACCTAAACAAATGGACACTGGACTTTGATCCAGCCCAAGATGTGCCCTCGGTTGTCCATATCTGGGTGTGCCTCCCTCATTTACCCTTGCACTATTGGAGTCCAAAGACTTTAGAAACCATCGGAAACACCCTTGGAAAATACATTCAAAGAGAAAATAGGAAGGGTCAATACTCTTGTGTCAAAATTTGTGTCAAGGTTGATCTGGAAGTTGGGCTTCCAGAAGCCATAAAACTAATAGTAGCAGAAGCGTCTCACGTGCAAGAATTGGATTATGAGCAACTGCCTTTCAAGTGCAGGCATTGCCATGGATACAGGCACTTTGCAAGAAACTGTAAAAATAAAATTGAGGAAGAAGCAGAGAGAATGAAAGGAGATCAATGGAAAACAGTGCAGAAGACGGCCGCATCAAAGCAGCGCAGCAAATTGAGAGGGAAAAGGGCTCAAGCGGGACCCATTGTGCAATCCACAGAGCTACAGCCGTAAGGGGCAGTACCCCCTAGAACAAATATTCCCTAAAATTCCTTCGCAGCTCTCAGCACTCAGGAAGAATCCCCTGTTATAGCAAGTGATGAAGAACAACAGGCCAATCCCCCATTAAATGAGGAAGGAAATGCAGGGGTTTCCCCTGCACAAACCGAATCCCCAAAAAGAGGCTCTTCGCCATACTCTTATTCAGACATGATAAGAAAGAAGCCCTCGAAATTGGCAGGCTCATTGGAAGAGGAGACATTTGAAAGGCCCTCAAAGTGGGCAGGGAGGACATCCCTCAAGGAAGCAAGAGAGAAAGAAGCAGAGAGGCAAAAAATGCAAGGAAGCCAATCCGCTCTAGAAATGTCCATAAGTCGAAATACCAGAGCACGACCACCAAAGGGAGGCCTCTCCTCCACTACCCCAAATAAATAATGCGTATAGTCTCTTGGAACTGTAGAGGCTTGGGGAACCCCATGAAGGCTGCAGCTGTTAAAGATCTCGTGAAAATAGAAACCCCAGAGATCCTCATGCTCCAAGAGACAAAACTTGAAGGGGAAGCCCTTCTAGAGTTAAGCAGAACAAACTGGAAGACCAAATCTGGGATGGTCGTCAGTGCAAGGGGAACCTCAGGAGGACTTGCCATGGTCTGGATGGAGGAATTATTCCAGCTGGATAACTCATTCGAGACTCAATATTGGATTTACACCGAGCTTTGACATAAAGTAATTAAGCTCACTTTCGCCCTGTTTAATAATTATGTTTCTATTCTTTGCCTTGAGAAAAAAGAGTGTTGGAAAGCACTTCTCGATTTTGTAGATAGCTATTCTCCCATGAACATTGTAATAGCAGGAGACCTAAACATCATTCTTGACCCAAAAGAAAAAATAGGGGGTAACAAAAGCAGAGATCCATTGCTACCCCTTGTGGAGGACATAATTCAACAGTGGATCTTCTTGATCTTAAACCGAAGAAGGGGAGATACACTTGGACCAACAACAGAACAGGGGCAACACACATCTCAGCCTGGCTCAACAGATTCCTAGTGCAGAGCACTCTTTTGATGGATAAGAGAATAGTATCATCGAGAATCCTACCAAAGCTCACCTCGGACCATAAACCCATCCTCTTAAAACTCAATGAGGAAGAAAACCTGGGGCCTATACCATTCCGCTTCAGCCCTTTGTGGATAGTGCAGGAAGGGTTTATGGAAGTTGTTGCCAAGGCTTGGTCTATCACGGTCACCGGGTCACCCAGTTATGTATGGGAGAAAAAATTGAAAGCAACCAAACCAGCTCTGAAAGAGTGGGTCAAAACGCCTCCCAACACCTTCACCACATATAGAAAAGAAATTGTCCAACAGTTAGCAGAATTACAATTGGAGATGGAGGGCAAAGACATAACCATGGAAAAACTAGAGAAAGAACAAGTTGCCCAACTTGCTCCTTTCAACTCCTTAAGAAAAGAAGAAGAATTTTGGTAGCTTAAGTCCCTAATCCTATGGTTGAAAGCAGGTGACCGAAACATAACCTTCTTCCACAGGCAGTTCAAAGGTCGCCTCTCCCAGAATCACATCTCAGAAATCACCTCAGCAAACGAGACGGTAACCAAAGGTTTTTCCCAAGTTAAAGAAGCTGCTAAAACTCACTTTCAACAGTTATATACAAAGGATGGAACAGGAGATAAGGCGATCTCCAATGAATTCTTCTCCCAGATCCCTTCCTTGGTTAATGAGGAGAATAACTCAAATCTTATGAAGCCCTTCACTAAGGAAGAAATTAGTAATGTAATATGGGACATGGAGCCTGACAAAGCCCCAGGCCCAGATGGTTTCTCAGCACACTTCTACAAAGCTTGTTGGACAATAATCAAATCTGACCTACTAAGAATGGCAAAGGCTTTTTAGAAAAAAGAAAAAGTGGGAGGCAACACCAAATCCACCTTTCTTGCCTTAATACCCAAAGAAGTGAATCTGGCTACCTTTGACAGATTTAGACCCATTTCATTATGTAATTCCTCTTACAAAGTTCTTGCTAAATTGCTCGCAAACATAATTAAACCCCTGCTAAGCAAGCTCATTTCTCCTAGTCAAGGAGGGTTCGTAGCAGGAAGGCATATTTTGGATAATGTGATACTTGCTCAGGAATCCATGCATTCCAGTCACCAGAGGAAGGAGCAAGGGATGTTGATCAAGTTGGACATGACCAACACCTTTGATCGAGTAAAACTATCATTTCTTTACAAAGTTCTTCTCTCCTTTGGATTCAGCGTAGCTTTTGTGAACCTAATCAAGACCTGCACTGACAAACCTTGGATCACCCCAATGGTAAATGGCTGACCTGCCTCTTATTTCCAAGCTTCAAGGGGGATAAGGCAAGGATGCCTGCTATCTCCCTTTTTGTACATAATAATGGCAAACACCTTGAGCAGGAAACTAATAGCGGAAAGAAACAAAGGTACTCTCCCGGGCATCTGACTGACAACTGGATTAGAACCAATCAACCATGCCTTGTTCACAAATGATTCTCTATTGTTGAGAGGAGCTTCCACACAAATAGCAAAGGAATTCAATGGGGCCCTGCAAAGCTTCTGTATCATTTTAGGAGCGGTTATTCATAAAAGAAAAGGTGCAGTGTAGAGTTGGAATATAGAGGAGAAAACCATACTCAGAATTGCTAGAATCCTGGACTTTCCGGGCTATGCCTCCTGGGACAAAATACAATACCTGGGATTACCTTTAACCTTGGGGGCTAACCGAGCCTCTCTTTGGACTAAAGCCATCAGCAAGATCAAAACCAAGATAACTGCTTGGGGTGGGCAGTGGCTCAACTACGTTGGCAAGCTAATCCTCATAAAGTCTGTCCTTTCTTCTCTCCCTATATATCAAACCTCCTTCTTCCTAGCTCCAAAGACAATCACGGATCAGATTTCTCAGTTGTTAAAAAACTTCCTATGGCAGGGAGGCAAAGGAAACGAGAGGAAATTTTACTTAGTTAGTTAGGACACAGTGAAAAGGCCAAAGTTGGAAGGAGGTCTCCATATTAGAGACCCTAGCCTGGCCAACATTGCCTTAGGTGGAAAAATCCTTTGGTAGCTCTACTCCAATAAACACCATACATTCAGCCAACTACTCCTGAATAAATACTTCAAAGGAGCCTCATTGAGAAACCTCCAAGCGGACAATGTTCCCAAAGGCACGACGGTTTGGAACCTATGTAGAAAAGGGCTTGCCACCTTCCAAGACCAGCTTTACAAGGTGCCTGGAAATGGAGCAAATATTACGATATGGCAAGATAAAATCATGGGAAATTCCCCCCTTGAACACACAATGGAGTTAGCTGATCTTCGTGACTGGCTCTCCCAGCACGGCTTGCACAGTCTTGCCGATATTTCTTCTTGGGACAGTTAGGGGAATTGGGAAGATTGGGTCTTCCCCAACCTGTCAGCACATTTATTTCACCAAAAGCACCTTCTCTTGGATAAGTTGAAGGGCTCGGCACGTGTTAACTTACATGCATCGGATCTCTAGAGATGGGAGAAGATAGGAGTCTACACCCATGTGCTTGGCTTCACAGCCTTACAATCCACACAAAATCAAGTTCTCAACCCTTCCATCTAGCAATGCACATGGGATGCATACGAATCCCCAAGGTGAATTTTTTCACTTGGCTACTTATTCACAGGAAAGTGCTAACAGGTGAAAATCTTGCCCATAGAGGCATTATAGGGCACATTGGTGCATTTTGTGTAGATCGGCATCTGAAAACGTGGACCACCTCTTTGTAAGCTATGTCTTTTCCTAATCGACATGGGCTCTCGTCCTCCACGGTCTCAACGCACCCACCCCTCTCCAATGTACAGCCATGCAACTCTTCTCCACCTGGACTACAAGGTACACTAGGACCCTGAGCGCATAATCACTATGGAATCGGATCTGGCACTCCATTCCCAAGTTCATTTGCTAGAAGCTCTGACTCACCCGAAACAACTGGATATTCAACAATGTAACGTCCTCTCCCTTGTTAGTGGTTGCCAGAGCTAAGGCGTCCTTAATGGAAGTTCTAGGAAACTACTCCAGCAAGTTAGACGATACCCTCACAACTGAAGAACGAAGCTGGCTGGGAACCCTTCTCGTTCAGGACAACAAGAAAGTACCTGCTCGCCCCACATTCAATCATGCTTGGTGCATTAGAACATTGGATGCAGAGTTCCAAACCTAGTGGAGGAAGCAAGGAGAGGTAACCGTTTTCTTCGATGGCGCCTATAAACGAAAACTAGGGATCTCTGGTGCTGGTGGTGTGGTCTACTCTTAGGATGGCTCCTAAATAGATAGCTACAGCTGGGGACTAGGACAGAGCACAAACAATCAAGCCGAAATTCTCGGGCTTCTTAAAGGCTGCCAAATCGCATAGGAGCATGGATACAAATCTCTTCAGGTCTTCAGGGACTCATAGCTCTTGATAAAGACATTAAACTCAAAGGAGCACTTTAGCAATTCGGCTCTTAATAACACTCTCCAGACGCTGCGGGGCCTGCTAGTTTTTTTTACCTCCTCCTCCTTTTTTCACATCCTGTGCAGATCAAACGGGGAGGCAGATATCAAAGACAATAAGGAATGTTGTCTAAATCAAGGGTGATTAAAAAAAAACTCAAAATAGCCCATGTGGATCGTCATACCATAGCTCAACAATGCTATGCCGAACAAAATTTACCTCGAGTAATCGTTTGATCTTAGTGATCAACGGTCCGGATTAAACAATAGAGGAACCCAAAGGAACTATCGAAACCGACCGGTGGAGTAGATTAAGGGTCATCGCATGTGAAAGAGCACAAGAGATAATGCAGTGAAAAGGCGGATTTTTAACCCTGTGTGGTATTTTGGGTGGCAAGTCAGTGGTAAGTGGTATTGAGGACTTGGCTCCAATTCCACTAATTGGAGGACACGTAGCAACAGAGGAGTGAGGGGAAACCGCTTTATCGGGCAGTTAACCCCGTGTGTGTTGTCAACCCGAAACAAATGTGAACCATCAGATCTACCAAGAGTAGATCAATGGCGGAGGTTTAATATGCAAGTTGGTCGATCGGGGATCGGGGTTTGGAAGCGACACACGATAACACGAAGGGCCGATGGGTGTGGACCCGATGAAGTTATGTGGCGAGTTTTTAAAGTTTGAAGTCCGACAGCTCAATCACATATCAGACGTGGAGGAGGTGTGCTTTATTATGTGCCGCGGAGGAGCCGATACCCGATTGCAATAAAGGTGGAACCTCGGAAAGCGCGTCAAGACTGTACTAAGGCAGAAAGGATTGTTTTGTGGATATTTCCTTTGTAATGGTTTATAAGGAAATAGTGTTGATGTAAGGTTTTTACGTGCTAATTTAGGATAACCAAAGGGAATGGTTATGTATTCATTTTTAAGGGGTAACGAAGATTAATGAGAGGGTTTTAAAAAGTCTTGATAAGTATTCAAGGGCCTTAACCATTGGAGGCCGATTGCATCGCTAAAAGGATTGGTTTATGATCTGACATCGCCGATAGCTCTTCTCCGATGTGATTATTCGGGGATCACAAATCGCACCCTTTTAAGTCTTAAAGCCTACTTTGTAAACTACATTCATCGATGCGATATGTCTCAAAAATAAGAAGGAAAGATTGTTAGGCGTAGTAAGGATTTGTGAACTCAAGCCTCCATGTAATGTCGGTTGATTAGGCTACGACCCAAACATTGATCTATAAATCTATTAACGGTTTTAGTTATATATATATATATATATATTATATATATATATATATATATATATATATATATATATATAATATATATATATCTATATCTATATCTATATCTATATCTATATCTATATATATAAAATAATTTATTATTTTCTATTTTAAATTATAAAGTCATTAAACTGATGATAAGTGGGTAGTCATTGATCCAAAAAAATATTTTCTAACAGCCCAATGTGATGTGTAATTCTGTCCTATTTATTATTAGAGTTAAAAATTTTACTCATATTAGCTTAAATAAAATTTAAAAAATATATATATAAATAAACTATATAAAATATTTAAGTAACATCCATTCATAAAAAAATTTCATATGAAGAAATTTCCACTCATAAATAAATAATAAATTTCTTTGTTGCAATACTAACCTTCCTATCCTTTTACAATGTCAAAATTATAGTAAGCTCGGGAGGCTTCTCTCCAAGCTTTTTTTTAAGCATAGGAATAAAATCTTAAATCAAACTAAATAATTCATTTCTTCAGGTCCGATAGACCAAAGTTTGGTCTCAGTGGACGATCATCATCATCATCATTGTCGTCGCTCTGATCATCACCTTCTGTCGTTGTCTTCATTGTCGTCGTCATCGTCGTCGTCGTCATCGTCATCGTCGTCGTTGTCGTCGTCTTCGTCGTCGTCGTCCTCATCATCGTCGTCGTCGTCGTCATCGTCGTCGTCGTCGTCATCATCATCATCATCATCATCATCGTCATCATCATCATCATCATCATCATAATCATAATCATCATCATCATCATCATCATCATCATCATCATCATCATCATCATCATCATCATCATCATCATCATCGCTCTGATCATCGCTCTGTGACATCTTGTAGTAGAAAAAATATGCAAGGGTTTGGACCTCATCATATTTTCTTCCACCATATTTCCATTGCTATGCTTGCTTCCTATCTATTCTAAATTAACACTTACCTTGTGTGAACGTGAAGTTTATAGATCATCGTTGTCCTCCTTTGTTTCTTTTTTTTCTTGTTTCCGTGTAGTGTTCATTAACCCGGGTCTAATATGAGTAAACCTGGTGTTATTCTTCAGGGTGTGTTTCTATTCCTCTTTCCATTATTTGTGTACATGTGGGGTGACATATTTTTTGCAACCCTTGCCTAGCCCTTAGATTTTATTAACGTATTTTGAGCAGAAAGAAAGAAAGAGCAAGTGGCATTTTAAAATGTTTGGAGTTTAAGGTTTTTTCTCAACATAGGAAATTGATTTTTTTTATGATTATTAAGAAAAAGGAAAAAGGTGATTTTTTTTTAATGATTATTAAGAAAAAGGAAAAAGGAAAAAGATCAAGTAGAAATGTTAATTTTATTTTTTTTAATTTTTGAATTAAAATGTTATGGGTTGTTGATTTGTAATGGGTGATAGAAATAAGTGTTGATGGAGACATTTACATTAAGAAGAGGAGGAGGTGGTGATTAATATTTGGGATAGTTTTAATATAAAAATATTTTAGTAATTTAGTAGGATAGTTTGAGTGGTTAATTGTTTGATTGTATTAAAAAAAAAATTATTCAAATTAATTTAAATAGTAATTGACTAATAAAAAATAATTTAATATTATATTTTTAAAGATACTTAAATTTTTTTAATAATTTTTTTTGTTAAGTTCGGTAGAATTTTTTTATATTCGTTTATAAAGTAAATTTACACCACATAGATTGGTTAGGTGCCCTCAACTTTCCCAATGGGAAACCAAGTTTGTTGGCCACCTATCTACATTGTACGCCATCCAGTAACAAAAGAATCTTTCTACCAAGCTATATAAGCCTCTTAATCATGTCCATAGTCTAGATATTTGCCTATACATATTCTTGCATTAGGAAATGTAAAATCTATCTGCATATATAAACAAAACTTAACAAGGGAGATTGTTTAATCATTTTGTTCATTCGAAGTCGATTCCACTGGCGCTGGGTCTTTTGCATTCGAACTTGGCATATCTGACAGTTCCAAGATACATGGGATGCGCCTCTCAATTCTGTCAAGTCCGATATCCTGCTTGTGCAGTTGACACTGCGGTTTCCGGAATTCATGTTTGTAATTCATCATGCCTTGGATAGTAACATCCATGCCCACTGAAATCTACTCCATAGCCTTGCCCAACATGCTTTTCATCATCCAGTACAAGTATAAGGTCTGTTTAAATTGCGTGATCCTACCTCTAGTGTTACTAGGGTCTGGGTCAAGGGTCCTCCAATCCTCCATTTTCATGTTTGTCTCACTGTCCTGTTTGATTTCCTCTTCCCATTCATGTAGAATTTTACAAATACCTTCATATGTGCCTTCAGAGTATGCCTCTTCCGCCTCACTAATAAGTCTTTCTACAGGTTTCCTACCCTTGTGTGCCTCAGACGTGCCTGTGTCCATTTCCTTTATGGTCGCTTGGGCCCGTCTTCCGTAACCACGCCATTTTGCAAGACAAGTCATGGTTGAGCTGCCCCAGTCTTGTGAACTCTTGTAGGAAGATGAATTTCTTGGTGTTGTGGATGGCGTCGAAAAACCCGTCTGGTGCACCAACCTCCCCATCCACGATTGTACTAGACTACAGCGCCCAACTGTCTCCATGTTCTCTTGTTTATGTCTTCACCACCATAACCCTCGCTTCCACCTTTCCCACCTTCCCTACATGCAATCATGCAAAGGGCCACCACACCATACAGTACTCAGAGGTACCCTCCATTAAACCTCTAATTGATTTTCCAACCACCGGCTCGAACCCCGATCGAGGTCCTGGCCTCTTGGAAGGTCGTAGTGGAGGCTTTGCCTCTGATCTTGTACCAAGATTTTAGGCAGAGTTCAATACCAGTCGTCCCAGGGCTGGACTAGCCAAAGTTTTTCCATCGGGTCATTTTGATGGTTACTATCCAAGTTGGTTAAAAATTATGCACCTTTATTCCCTTCTCTCATGACATGATTGACCATGATGTAGTCAAACTAGTGTAACAACTCGCCAATCTCTTGGATTAGTTTGGTTGTTCTCCAATTGTTTTGGAGCTTATCCCATTTGGATCCATGGTTCAACTTTGTTAGTGTTTTAATGACCAAGCTTGAGTCACCCTTGACCACTAAGTTTCGGTAACCCGTGCAGGCAACTATTTGCAGACCTTGCTTGTTCGCATCAAATTTCACTTCGTTATTACCGGCGAACCCACAATAATCAACATATATTAACTGAGTGTTGGCATGGGGATCCCAGAAGAGACCACCCAGGCCTGTTGGTCCAAGGTTACCTTTTGAGGTTCCATCGAAACTGAGTTTTATAAATCCTTCTCCCCAGGAAGTGAAGTGATGCAGAGATGTCATTCCTACCCTACATTTTTTCCAAGTGGTGAGGGCTATCATTTCCTGAGATAAGTTGAGATTTTGCAAAATTCGAGCTTCCTAGAGGGGAACCTGTCAATCCTCTTGGTTCCATTGCTCTAATAAGATATTTTCTCTGATGTTCTAAATTATTCCTTCCCAGACTTGTTCCTGAGTTAAGGATTGGTTCTTGAAGATTCGATGGTTTCGTTCATTCTAGATGGCCCGTAGGTTTAGCCCTAAGGCCAGTCCCAAAGCTTTATTTATCACTAGGCTAGAGAAGTTGTGACTTCTCCAGAGAATAGTTATTTCCATGATACTATGGTGATCCCGATCCATTCTTCCAAAGACTCCTTGCATCTGCCTCCATTTTTGTTCTACAAACGGGCACGTGTTAAGCATATGCTCCAGATATTCAATATGTTGATGGAAAAGCCAACAAAAGGAAGGACCATGGAATCCCCTTTCTTGTAGTTGATCCCAAGTTAGGATACATCCTTTACTAACCAACCAAAGGAAGTGTGATACGGTTGGCCACCATCCTCCCTTCCATACTTTTTTCCATATTATATTATGTCCTTCCTGGGCTTGTCCTATTTGGAGGTCATATGCTTCTCTTATGGTAAAGGTCTTTTTTGTGGTATGCCCCCATCTCAGAATATCATGGTCATTCTGGACCGTTAATTTTCTCAATCTCAGTTCTTTATCTGACTCATTTCACTGCTTGGTCTCTGAGGCTTGATGCAATCTTCCTTCTTTTTCCATCATCTCCAGCACCCCACCCATTTTTCCTCTTTCCAGAACTGCTCGACTAGATGTATGTTCCCATATCTAATGTATATAAATATGTCCCTCAAACCTTGCCTTTCAATCAGTTTTTCTCTTTGTTACCATGAGTCATGCTAGAATCTTGTTGTTTTACCATTGTAGATTTCTCAGAAAGTATGTTGGTTAATGAGGTTCCTATTTTGGGTTGTCAGGTTCCACAGCGTCGATCCTTTAGGAGGGTCTTTATATCAGATAATATCTTCATTTCTTTCTGGCATGTTATCTTTTCTTGTCCATATTTGTTTCCAAAGATCCATCCCTCTACCTATCCATCTCCACCATAATTTTGCTCCCACAACTTGGTTCAAATTGCAAGGGTCTCTGAGACCTAACCCTCCTTCCATTTTCTTTTTCATTGGGCCTTACCAATATACCAAGGCCCATTTTCTGACTTGTTGTCCACCACCCCATAGGAATTTTTTAAAAATGTCGACCATTTTGGAGCAAACCCCTCTTGGGGCTGCCATACCAAATAGTTGATAAATGGATATAGACTAAAGCACAACTTTGAGAAGGATTGTCCTTCCTACTAAGTTAAGGAATCTAAGGGCCCAACTACTTAGCTTTCCTTAAATATTTTGAATAATCGAGTGCCAGCAAGGGGTCTTCAAGGATTTTTCGAATAGGGGCATTCCTAGGCATTTAGACGGGAGGGTCCCAATGCCAAACTCCAGGGTCCTCGCTAGGTAGGTACGAACATTCCCTTGAGTGTTAAAGAAGAAAATACAATATTTTGTCATTTTTTATCCTTGTCCCTGAGGCCTACATGAAGGTGAGCATGACTTCTTTTATTCGACGCACTGTTCGTAGGAATACCTGACAAAAGCGAATGATGTCATGCACGAATTGCTAGTGAGTAATGACCAGGTCATTGCCCAAAATCTGCAAGCCCCAGAGTCTAAATTCCATGACTTCATTTTTTATAAAACAACCCAGCCCTTCCACTACGAGAATAAAGGGAAAAGGAGATATTGGGTCTCCCTATCTTAAGCCATGAGTTGGGTTGAAGGTGGTGGTGGGAGACCCATTCAACATGATAGAGATAACAGGGGAGGAAATCATGACATATATCCAATTTATCTATCTTTGATCGAAACCATAGGCTTTGAGGATGCCATTTATATAAGCCCAGCTTAGTCGGTCGTAGGCCTTAGAGAGGTCTAACTTAATCATCATCCCTGGAAGATTTCTCATCTTTAGTGAGTGCACTATTTCTTGTGGGGCTACAAACCCATCGAAGATTTGTCTTCCTTCTACAAATCCAGTTTGCTCTGGTGATATGAGGTTAGGCAGAAGAGGTTTAAGGCGTTTTACAATGAGTGTGGAAATAATTTTATAAATGACCTTACACAAAGCAATATGGTGAGACCCTTATGGATCTTCAGATTTCAAAGTTTTTGGAATAAGAGCAATGAAAGTAGCATTCAAACTGGGGCATACCTTTTGATTTTGATGAGATTCCTCCACTACCTCTAGAATTTCCTTTCCCATGAAGCTCCACATTGCTTGAAAAAATTCCACCATGAACCCATCAGGGCCTAGGGCCTTATTTTTTTGCATTTGTTTGACAACCTCTTCCACCTCTTCCAATGTGGTTTCTCGCATCAAGGCTAAATTCTGGTCCTAAGATACCATATGAGGGATATTGTTCATAATTATTTGTATGGCTTCCGATATGTTCTCCAATGGTGCGGTGAGGAGGTGTTTGAAGTGGTTCACAAGAAGCTCCTCCATTTCCTCATGTTGAACCCTGTGATTCCCCTCCTCATCATTCTCTTTCCTTGATGATTTCGACGATATCTCGGAAGAATCTGAAACCTTCAAGCATTCTCCTTCGGTGTATTCCAAGCCTGCAAATTGAGGTCTCTGCACAACCTCCAATGGTTGAGTTATGCTTTGGTTATTAAAACCAAGTACTTCTTCCTCCTCGTGCCTCGTCCTGGTAAGGAGTCTCATGTTTGTCCTTGTAATTGGGATCTCCAAATCTCTAACAAAAATCATACTATGTGAATATGAAACTGAAAGGAAATCAACATCTTTTACCTCCATTGTCGAGTTGGAAAGAACTGATGAGGGCTTCTCATCATCTGTTGTTGGTGGTTCACTGTCTGTCTTGGCAGATTCCCCAACTTCTTTCCTGACATACCCAAGTCCCGCCTAATGGGGTAATTCTTCTACTTTGATGGGGTTGAAAATGCCTTGGCCATTAATGCCCCAACCTTTTCCTTTCTATCGCATTTTCTTCAACAGTTTGGAGCCAATTCCCGTGGTATGATTTTCAAAAATAGCGAATCATCATCATGACACATACATGAACTTAGAGAATTACTTTTTACCTCACATGGGTCACACTGCAACTTTTCCAAGGCCTCATCCTTAGCTTGCAGTTGTCGTAGAAAACTATTTTTCTCCTCTTTCTCTTCATGTAGAAGCATCTTCAATTCAACGTTCTCTGTTTTAAGATTTTGGTTGTTGTGCTTCAGTTCTTCCAGGGCCTCTTCCATGGCTCGCAACTAAAGTTGCAATCACTCCTTTTCCTCTTGTCTCTTTTTATAAAGCTTCATACATTATTTCCACCCTTTGGGAAATTTTGAGCATGGTCTCGTACATTGCTTTTTCATCCTTTGTTGTTGCACGTTCCATTGTTCACGCTTGCAATTCACATCCACGCAAAGACTGCTCCAACACCAAACTTGATCCGGATTGACTCAACTCCCGGATTTAACTAAGATCTTTTGCTTTCATGATGTGATTAGAATTGCATTTAAAATAACATAAAGGAACATAAATGCATGTTGTAAAGAAGAAGGAACATGACAAGAATCAACGACATAAAACACAAGACATTGATAATGGAGTTCGTTAGGGAGGGACTACATCTCTGGGCCCCGGTATCAAAATGGTGTAGGCCGCTGCATTAAGTTTTGTCAATAGTGATGATGTACATAGGTGGTGACGTCGCTATCATACAAGGAAAATTCCCTCACACAGGAGTGGCTCCACGAAATGTTCCGCTACAAGAGCTCTCAGTCAAAAAGGACTCCTATCAATGTAAAATAAACTCACATATGAAAATAATGAGCATCCCGCCAACATGGCATCAAAGGGATCTTGATTCAAACATACATGGCGACAACATGAGTATCCCATTAACATGACGACAAAGGGATCTCAAACAAAACATGATGAATCATGACAACAAGTACATCCCACAGATGATTTTACGTCACATCAAGCAGGAATCATGAAACAAGTAAGAAAAACAAGATCCCACATCAAACATAAAAAAGGGATCTGTGCACCACAATGCATCTCATAGCAAAAAGAAGTACATGAACACACTGCCTATACCTCACATCTTGGGGCCATCTGAATAAAAGGATGTCAAACTACTGAAGTTGGTCATACCATCAATATCGTGGCATCGAATCTAATGGAAATCACTGCTCGCACATCGAATGTTGATGCCTACACTCCACTTTGACAAGTGGTCAAAACATGGAATGATCAAATGGAAAATTTGATTGCACCATCATCTTTGTGGTGTTGAATAGTGTAAAATCAACTGTCAAAATTTTGAATTGTAAGAAAGTGGAAATGTAGGGCTTAAGGAAACTTTTAGATTCCCCCTAGATTCCTCAAATATTCCCTCCTCTGGGTCATTTGAAGATCTGCTGCTCAGATCAAAATTCTGACTGTGCCATCAAGTTCATGTCGCTGACAGGTGTAAGATCGACATAAAATTTGTCCAATTTGGACACTGGAAAAATTTCGCCTCTTCAGAATTTGGCTCAATCATGGTTCCGCCTACTCTTTTCCCAGGTTCATGGTTCCACCTGCAATAAAAAATAAAATAAAAAAAATTCATGTCTCAATTTCCATGCCACGTCCTCCCCTGACCTTCGTGCACTGAAGAAATGGGTTTATATAAATTTCATCGGCGAATATGTTAATGAAAAGGTCGTTGGCCTATTGGTTAAGGTGGAGGTATTAAGGTGGGCAGGTCGGGGGATCAAATCTCGCCTGCACCATAATTACACAACAGTTATAAAAAATTGGGCTCGGGTTTCTTTTTTTTTAAGTTTGTTTTGTTACACATTATGCGGAACCGTTTACATACATGGCGCACTTTTGGTATGACCGCTTTGTATTAATGTTTTGGGTTGGTCGTTGCCATATGGGGCCGCCCAGTGGGAGCCGGCCCACGTGAGTCAGGCGGGTTCAATCCTCACTGGCCCACGTGAGTCAAGCAGGTTCAATCCCCGTCGGCTCCACTTTAATTAGCATGCACATATATTGAATGGTGGCCCATACGTTAACGTTGATTGTCATAAAAGGTTTGTAATGTTTATCATATGGTTTGTAATATTTGATTTTTATAACCAACATACATATATATGCCTTGACTTAATTATATGGCTTCACCATGATATTTGATTTTTATATAGTTTTGATATTTTTTTAGCTTTTGTTTTATATGGTTAATAATAATAACCATATGATTTGATATTTTCTATTTGTATTGTCTTATTGTGCAAGGTAAGGAGAAAATTTTAATGCACCATGTGTCAATAGTTTAGTGATCATTAATTCACCACATAAACTTAGTGGGTCCCACCTGTTGACTGGGATGCCATATGGCACACTGTGGGCCCCCTTGTCATGTAAAACTTTGAAGATCTCTATCTTTCGCATACGAGCTCGATTTGATGAACCGTTCACACCACTGCAATCACGACGACAAGATATTCAACATGAACCTATTTTGAGCATAATATAAACACTTTGATTTTTTACCCTCTTTGAGTCCTCTTAGACTTCTGCATGTGTCTGGAGCCTCCTGGATCAAGCAACATTTCTTGTGGATGAGGGACTAAGCCTAGGATGTTGGCAGGCTTAGCTTGGCCTAGGATCTAACCCTACTCATACTGAGATTATCATGGTTCACTTTATCACTAACCCTTACTCCTCTGCTTTAACATGTAAACCTCATCGGTTTCATATAGAATGCACAATAATTATTAGAACTACACAATCCAATCTAGATTTAATTTATAACTTGTTATATAATTACTAATGCAATGTACCAGTCACAGCATGAAACTATAGATACACATATCTTTCTTTCTCAAGAATTGTCCTTGTATATTTACCCCCCAAAAAATTGAAGGGTTTTATGTAAGGGAAAACTTCTGGTTGTTGGTATGAAACTAACCTCTTTTATACTACACAAATTAATTATCACCATGTACTCAAAGTAATTCATTTATTGTCATTCATTCATAAGCACAATATAACATTTGCATTTATTCTAAAAGGAATTGTGACAAAAACATTGGACTGAAATACTTATTTGTTCCCTTATCCAAGTTATCCACAAAACACTAAGGTAAGGATTGCTCCTCCAAACCTGTGAAACTAGTCACACACTGTGTCTCCCCTTGAGCCAATCCCACATCCATAGTAGTTCAGAGTAGCACCAAATACTATATGGTCCCAACTATACTTAGTCCAAAGTTCTCAGTCTGAGTTGATAGGCCTCAACTAGAAATTCCACTAGCTTAACCGACTTAATTTCTTAAATTGACAAGGTCCTGTCAAAAATTTCATATTCATAGTTTCTCCTATGGGTTTCCTCAGGTTCCTCTATTACCCCCTTGGCTTCCTCTTTTCCTTTTAGAATGTTTATTCCCAAGGAGGAGTTGGGCAGCTAACAATCTTACGCATAACTGATCTAACTACCTGGAATGTGAAATTTCTCAGCATTGATTATCTAAGGTGATTTTACTACTTTCTACATAAACATTTATTCTTTTAATAAATAAAATAGACTATTTAGTAATTATTATCCTGTTTACATGGGACACAACATAAAATAATGTCTATTTTACCTTTATTAATTAAATATATACAGAGTTACTAGGGGATGTTACATCACCCCCCCTGCCTTGAGCGAAACACCATCCTAGTGTTTCCATCCTTCAGAATAGGCTTGGGTATGCTTCTTTAAAAAAAAATATCATCTTCCTAGGTAGCCTGTTCTGAGCTAAAGTGCCTCCATTGCACTTTAACCTGGGTAACAACTCGCCTCCACAGCGTTAATTCTCTCTGATCGAGAATGCATATGGGTTCGACTAGAAATTCTCCATTTGGTTCGACCTACATTCACATTCATTAAGGTTATCATTAATTTTTATGAACTGTAATTATAAAATAAACATTTTCAGAACTATTCTACCAGACACTTACCTGTATGTCCTACCAATTTATAATATGTCTAGAATCATAAATATACTTTTTCATTAGTGAAACATGAAACACGTTATGCACACGTATTGGACTAGGTAAGGTCAACTAATAAGCTATAGGTTTGATTCGAGCTAGAATCTGAAATGGACCACTAAACTAAGGAACTTGTTTTTCACAACCTCCCCATTGCAAGCTGATATTTTTTTGGGCTTAACTCACAAATAAACATGATCTCCCACCTGAAACTCTTGTTAACTTCACCTTTTCTTAGCATAGACCTTTTCTCTATCTTGTGTAGTTCTCAAGTTCATTCTCACCTTTTTCATATTATGTTCCATCTCCTTAAGCATGTCAGGACCCAACATTTGTTTGTCCTCAAGACTATTCCAATTAATAGGTGTTTTACATATTCGCCTATATAAAAATTTGAATGGACCCATTTTGGAGAAGTGTGATAACTATTATCATATACAAACTCTACCAAATGAAGGTATTCTTCCCATTTACCTGGTTGTTACATTACATACATTTGTATCATATCTTCCAATACTTGATTTACTCGTTTAATATGCCCATCTGTTTGAGGATGGTATGCGATACTAAACTGTATTTGCACACCCAATCGTGTAAAAAGAGCTTTCCAGAAGATAGATGTGAATTTCACATCTCTGTCAAAAATTTCCATTTTAGGTATCCTGTGTAATCTGAAGATTTCTTTCATAAAAATATCAGTGATTTGGACAATTTTATAAGTATATTTCACAGGAATAAAATGTGCATATTTATTTAACTTGTCCACTACGACCACAATGGAATCATTTTGTCTCTTATATTTAGGTAAACCAGTCATGAAATCAAGTGTAATTATTTCCCATTTCCATGCAAGGATAAGTAGAGGATGGAGCAGAACCTTTAGGTACTAATGCTTAATCTTCAAATATTGGAATTCAATTGATCGTGCTGGAAATCCTTCAACTAGGGGGGTCTCCCCTATGTGAAATCCCAATTAGACCTCACACCATTTGGAATAGGATCCCCATCCAAAGTATCAGTCTGGTTGCCATATATTCTTTTAGATTTTCCTTGGATTTAGCTGTCAGCAAGAGAGAGAAGTGTGTATTTTCCTTTGCGAAAGGAAAGTAAGTGTGATAGGTGAATGTTCAGTTGTAGATGTACCAAGTTTATTCTATTGTAGAGGGAGGAAAAGGTGAGCCTCTAAGAGAGAGGTAATAGTACCACACTAGTAGAGGCACACAAAAGCAAAAGAGAATCACCTAACATCAAGCAGAATAGTCCACATAGATGCAACGATTGTTACAACCATCACAACGCATTTTCAATTAAATAAGCACTAAAATAACCAAAATAGTTCAAATACTTTAGTATAGGTGAAAGAAAACATGAATCAAAAAAATTCACAGAATAGTCTTACAAATATTCACAATCCATGCATGAAAACGTGTTGGCCATCAGGCTTCAAGTATTAAGTAAAAGTCCCAAGATACATGAATACAAAAAACATCACTAGCTACAACAGTGGAGTGTTGGAGCCACTACTTGCTCCCCAAAAGTACTGACTTTGTATCTTTGATGCCTTCTGTGAGAAGCCAAGGTGAAAATCCATTTTCTTGTACAATGAGGGTGTATATATAACAAGTGGAGAGATCCTTCACCTCCCTTGTGACTCTTGGAATACCCTCATGATTGTTCGACTTCTCTATGACCTTTTGACTTCCTACATGAATTTTCATGTTACATGAATGAATCTTGGAATTTCACTTTACATTATATTTGTCCATTATAGAATTTACATAATACAAAAAAATATGTGGCACATAATGACTCATGACACAAAATGATGTGGCACATGATGACTCATGACACAAAATGACATGACACTAATGACATGGACTACAAGAAGACGTGGCAATGTCAAGTCACTCTTTGATGCTAGTTTATTTTGTGTCTTCTCGCTAGATAGAACATGCTCTTTTGAAATGATTATAGCACCAGTATTGTGACACAGAATGTACTCCACTTCAGTTTTTGATAATGAGATTGAGTCTTGTTTTTTACTGGCCCAAGACACTAGGAAATCCCCCAGAAAGAATACTACTCCAAAGGTTCTTTTTTTGTCATAAGATTGCCTGCCTAGTCGACATTAGTATAATATTTTAGCTTAAAATATCTACTTCTAACATACCATAGCCCATAGTATATTGTTCCTTGTAAGTATTTGAAAATCCTTTTTACATCAGAGACATGGATTTCACGGGGACGAGCTTGAAATATGGCCGCCAAGCCCATTGCTTGCATGATATCTAGAATTGAGGCGGTGATGTACAACAAACTTCCAATCATTGATCTGTAGAATGTATGATTTATTGGAGGCATATCATCTTGTTTAGATAACTTACAACTAATAACCATGAGAGTACTAACTGGGTTTCATTCTTCTAGTGTGAATTTCTTCATTGTTTCTCTCAAATTCTTAGATTGGGAGATGAATATTCCATTCTTTGATTGAGAAATATACATCCCTAAAAAGAAGGAAAGTTATCCAATCATGGAAATCTGGAATTATTTATGCATATGCAAATTGGTGTCCCAACTGCTCCAAGTCACTGCCAAAGATTATGTCATCTACATAAACAACCACAATCAACAAGTGATCATCTTCAGATTTTATGTACAAATTTCTATCTAAAATGCCTCTTTTGAACCCTTTTTGCTGGAGGTATTTATCCATATTGGAATACAAAGCTCTAGGAGCTTGCTTGAGCGCATAAAAATCCTTCTTCAGTTTTCGGACATAATCTTCATTCTTTGAGAGCATGAAACTTTTTGGTTGTTCTATATACTTATTCTTCTAGATCACCTTTGATAAAATTCGATTTCACATCCATATAGTATGCCTTGATGTTCTTCTGACTTGCAAAAGCAAGAAACATTCTGATGGTTTCTAATCTGGCTATGGGTGCAAATGTTTCCTTAAAATATATCCCTTCTATTTCAGTGCATCCTTTGTAGACTAGTAAAGCCTTGTTCCTTATTACTTGGCCTTGTTCATTTAGCTTATTTTTTAAGACCCATTTGTTTCCTATCACATTCTTCTCTTTGGGTCTTGGAACAAGCTCCCAGGTATCTTTCTTCTCGATCTGATCTAATTATTCTTTCATAACCTTCACCCAAGACTTATCTTCAATTTCCTGATTGAGGTTCTTTGGCTCAACTTGAGACAAAAAAGCAAGGTTTTCACAACTTGAACTTAGAAGGAATCTACTCCTAGTTTGAACACCAATGATTTGAATGTCAGAGTGTTTTTTCTGCACATACCTTGAAGGAGTTTTGGGTTTTTTCATTGTATTCCTTTCTTCATCTTCTACCTTTGTTTCTTCTTGGTCTAAGACTCTGGTGGTTGAATTTTCTTCTTCATCTCAGTTTACATTTTCTTTGGATGGCTCAGATTCTGGAAGTATTTCACCCACTACAATGTTAATGAAGTCCTCAACTCTTTTTTTTCTCTTGTTGAAGCATTTGTAGCTTTTTCTCTTGACCGAGTATCCAAGGAATATACCTTCATCAGTTTGAGGATCAAACTTTCCAAGACTTTTATCATTTCTCTTAATGAAGCATTTTCTCCCAAACACCTTGTAGTGTTTCACTAATGTGAGTCTCCCCTTCCATAGCTCATAAGGGGTCTTATCGCTATTAGGCTTAAAATGTATTTTGTTCTCTAGATACACTGCTACTTGTGTCGCTTCTCCCTATAAGGTGTGAGGTACATCTACCTCATCCATCATAGATTTTTCCATCTCTTGAATTGTTCCATTCCTTATCTCTACTACTCCATTTTGTTGTGGAGTTCTAGCTACTGAGTAATGCCTCATTATGCCATGCTCTTCAAAATACTCTTTAAAATCGCTCAACATGTACTTCCCATCTCTGTCTAATCTTAAGCACTTGATATTTATATCTTCCTCATTCTCGAACAGAGCTTTGAATATATTAAAATTATTTAGAGCTTCTAATTTCTCTTTCAAGAGCCCCGGATGCGGGTGTCCATCGTCGGGAAAAGGAGGAGCCACATGGCGAGCACGGGCTGCCACGTGAAGCCGTAGGCGCCTTTAATGCCTCAGGCCGCCAAAGCTCAGAAGCGGGAGAGGCTTCAGGGCATCCTTAATGGAGCCACTTGAGGCGTGGGAAAACCTGCGCACTGCATTTACTGAGGGTCCCTTCAATGCAGAGGTTGATGAGTTTAAGTCTGCTGGTTTGTTGGAGATGGAGGCAATATGCTGGAAGGAAAACTCTGGGCATGTTGAGAACTTGCGCCGAGAACTGGTGGTTGAGCGCTGGAAGGAGGTCCGCCTCATTTCCTCGCTTCTTAGTCTGTGTCTTTTCTCCCTTGAGCTCAGCTCCATCCCAATTTGGGGGCAATAGGCTCTTTGTCATCTCATCGCTGATAAGCAGAGAGAAGAACTGGTGGGTGTCATGGTGCGGGAGAGAATGCCTTGCAGGCGAAGCACGGGACATGGAGAATCCTACCGCCCCCCTGCAGCGGACACTCATCACCACTGTTGTTGTTGCTACTGTCATCGCAGAAGGGGAGCCACCCCAATTCCGCCATGCCAAGCAGTGGAGGTGGGAAATTCTAATGTTGGGGAGTCCGTGTTACCAGCCTTCGGCTCAGTTATCTTCTCACTAGGCAGCTCCAGGGGAAATCCAGGCATCAACGCACATATCTCAGTGCTTTTTACAAAAATTCCAGAGGGGAATGAAGAGGGGTCGTCCCTGGTTCTTGGGGAGGATGGCACAGCGCGCGGCAAAGAGAAGCTCACATCAGATGAACCATCAAATGCTGAAGAATGCTCAGGAAAGGGTAAGGGTAAGTGTCCAATGGGACAGACGTCTTCTATGGAAGGCACTTCAGGAGCAGCGTGCCCTCTGCCACCCTCTCAATCCCATGAACCAGAATCGCCTACCCCGAAGCAAAATCCCATCGACATATGGGAAGGAATTCCAGAAGATCAATGGGGGTGCACAATTGAGGAGGAGAAGCCTAAGGATTAGCTCCAGAAGGCGTCACCGTTCCGTTGCCTCCCACACTCAGGTCGAATTCTCTCAGGTCGGGGTCCTGTCAATCTCAAGTTTACGTTTTGTTTCTTGTCTGTTTTCCGCAGTTTGCTTAGTCCTGTACGCGGCTATAGAAGTTCTAGTAGGAGTGAAGTCGTTAGTTTTGTACCCGGGTCAAGGCATGGCCTGTCTTTTGTATGTTCATGGTTTTGTAGTCGGGTTTAACAGCAACTTTGCACTACAAGCTTGTTCTGGAAAATCCCCTGCATGGGTTGTAGATTTTTCCATCTCTTGAATTGTTCCATTCCTTATCTCTACTACTCCATTTTGTTGTGGAGTTCTAGCTACTGAGTAATGCCTCATTATGCCATGCTCTTCAAAATACTCTTTAAAATCGCTCAACATGTACTTCCCATCTCTGTCTAATCTTAAGCACTTGATATTTATATCTTCCTCATTCTCGAACAGAGCTTTGAATATATTAAAATTATTTAGAGCTTCTAATTTCTCTTTCAAGAGCATTATCCATGTGGCTCTAGTAAAATCATCAATAAATAAAATAAAGTACCTTTCTCCTCTAGTGATATTTGTCCTCGTTGGTTCATAGATTTCAGTGCGAATTAGCTCCATAGGTTTAGATGATGAGAACTTCATTGTCTTGAACTGAGTCCTTGTATACTTACCAAATTGACAAGATTTGTAGATTGAGGAATCAAGCCTTGATATTCTTGGAAATCCTCTTACTACTCCTATCTTATGGATTTTTATTAGAATGTCAAAATTCATATGATCAAGTCTCATATGCCACAACCAAATTTGATTCATATTACCCAAGTAGCAGCTTACCCTGGAGTCATCAAACACATACATTGTTATGGTCCTAACTAATGTTGTGGTCCTAGCTACCTTTCCTATTATATTTCCATTTTCTTCCTTTCATATCTCACAGTCTTTGGATCGAAAAGTCACATTGTAGCCATTATCACACATCTGACTCACACTAAGCAAATTTTGTTTGAGACCTTCTACATACAACACGTTTTGAGCCTTAGTCTTTTTATCAAGATTGATTATGCCCTTACCTTTAATTCTTGTTGGAACATTATTTTCAAAGGTGACATTATTCCCTCTGTCTTTTTCTTTCAAAGACAAGAATTTACTCTTATCCCCATTCATGTGCTTAGAACAACCATTATCTACATACCATCTATTTTATTGGTCATGCATAAAGCCAGTTCACACTCCATGGTTCTTTCAGTATTTTGTTTACAACTCTTCTTGTCTTTAGAGAATCTTAGTTCCGAAGCATATTGTAATTTAGAAGGGTACTCAAACCTAATTCCACACTCCCTTTCCTTGTGCCCAAAATTATTTCATTTGAAGAATTCAACTTCATCCATTAGGGGAGATAAAGGATTTCTATTCTTGGATAGTGATTTCAGAGGACTATAATTTAGATAGTTTCTATATATTGAATTTTCATCTCTTTCAACTTTGATACTCATGCAATTAATAGATTTATGTCCAAAGCTATGGCATTTATAGAAATGACCATAGAACAAATTTGGGTACCTAAAATTTAGAGAGTTTACTAGTTTGGATTGGTTGTAGGTACCTCTATTGTCTTGATTATTGGTTCATTTATCTTTGGTGTAATTCCCTTGAGAGGTTAAAATTATTTTGCCAATGTTGGGTGCCTCTTTGGATTGATTTTTGTTTATATTCATTGATTATTCCTTGAAGCAATTTTTCATAGCTTTGGGGGTCTTCTAATCTTGTGGACCTTAAGTTTACCTTTCCCATAGAAGACTTATGTGACTTTGAGTATCCCAGGCCTATATTTTTCTCTGGTGGCCTTTGATTCCTCAAAATGTGCTTTAATTTCTTTGTCCCTTTAGAAAATTTTTTATCCAGATCCTTCTCAGTCTTTAATCTCTCAAGATCCCTTCTCAAGGAGACAATTTCTACTTCTAGACTATGACAATTCTCCTCCCATTCGAGAATAATTCAGAACTTCTTCTTTCAGTTTTTCTTCCTCTAACTTGAATTTTATGTATACAATCTCTTCTTTACATGGTTCAGATATTATCTCCTCCTTTTTCTTGATCAACTCCTGCCTTAAGAGTGTATTCTCTTCTTCTAGCTTTTCACATGTTTTTGGTTTCTCTTCTAATTGAAGAGCTAAGTTGTATTTACATTTAATGGATTCTTCAAGTTTTTCTCTTTGATAAACAAATTCCTCATTTTCTGAGTTGTACATGCCTCCTCCAACTTGCAGCATTTGCTCTTTTAGTTTCTTATTCTTGAGCTCCCCTTTAAGGTCCACTACTCCTTCTTCTCCTAATTCTTCAGAGTATGCGACATTTTGTTTCTTGGAGTCAGCTTCAAGTCCCATAAGTAGACATTCATTTGACTCACCCTCTGAAGAATACTCACTATCTGATTATGTTTCTGGGCTATCCTCTTTGGAATAGAACCCCTTCTTCTTAAAGAACTTATTCTTTTGATGTTTTTGAGGTTTATCTTTGGACTTTTGATATTTGTACTTTTATTTGTAAGGGAACTTGGATGAAAAATTTCCATCTCTTCCGCAATCAAAGCATTTGAAGGGGAGCTTCCCTTTATACTTTCTTGAACCATGTTTTAGTTTCCTGGCAAAGTGAGACAACTCCTTATCAGATTCACGACTGAAACAATCTCGTTGATCTTTGTGCTCATTAGCCTTCTTGGACACCTTGAAAGTTGCTTCAGTTGGTTCACTCTTCTCTTTTCCTACTCTCATCCCATAGGTATTGAGAGTACCTAGTAGTTGGTCCATCATGATACTTTTCAGATTACTCATCTCTTTGATGACTGGTATTTTGGCATTAAATCTCATAGGCAGAGATATTAATAGCTTCTGAACAATTACATCTTCTTGGATATCTTCGACAAGTCCTCTAATCATATTGGTTACTTCATCAACTTTGAGGAAATATTATGTTATACTTTCTTCTTCACTCATTCTTAAGCTCTCAAACCTCATTCTGAAAGTTTGAAGTTTGGCTCGCTTGACTTGATCATCTCCTCCATGACCCTAATTGAGCTTCTCCCATACTTCCTTAGTAGACTTACAGTGCATAACCTTTACAAGTTCAGATTGACTAAGGCCGAAGAGAATGGAATTTTTGGCTTTGATATTAATTCCATACACCTTTTTACCATCTGCATATGTAGGAGGGATTGCAACAAAAACATAATCTACCAACATAGAGCTTTAAACATCTACCCCTATAGACATGAGATAGGGTTCCATCTTGACTTTCGAAAAGGCATAATTTTTCTTATCAAAGGTTGATATCTTATTTGAATAAGCATGTTGACTCTCTTGTATAAACATAATTCCTTATAGATCTATCTTCAAATGATAAATTTTTTCCTAAAGGAACCTTTGCTCTAATACCAAATGTTGGAATAAGGAATTATCTGGGGGGGATTGAGTTAATAATTAGCGATATTTTTCAATTTTAATCTCAATTCTTAATTAATTTCACTCTTGGCGAATAATTATGTGAGGATTCTCAATAAAATACATGGGAAATAGTATAAACCATTCACATGAACATGCAGTCCATGAGTTGGACAACATAAACATATTGACACGGGTATTTTTAAGTGGAAAGCCAAAGGGAGAAAACCACCAATCTGTTTGTTATTATGATTTAATTTAAGCTCCTACTTAATTACATGAAGTTGTTTGTGAACACCCACTCATAAGAGGCCCCATCCCCCTTCAAAATATAAAGCCACAACTTTCCAAGAGGCACAAACCTCTTATGAATGCAGGCCACCATATTCTATAGCCAATTGTTATGTTTTTCATACAATTTTAAAACTGAAATGAAAAAAAAAAAAAATAAATAAATAAATAAAAATTAATTAAACAATTAACTAAAATAAAATAAAATCTTAAATCTTAAAATAAAATAAAATTGATCTCGACCTTAATCTTTCACTACATGTATCATTGTGCTGGCACTTGGACCATTGCCATCAAACTCAGTGCTATTGTTTGTGCCTCCTTCGTAAACTTTTAGGCTCCTCTTAGTGGGCTTAGTTTTATTATCGGGTCTTCCCTTTGGCTTCTCGTTGGCTACCACTTCTGCCACAAGACCTCGTCAGTTCCATCGTGTACCAGCACATGTTGCCTGACCGTTTCTTTTCTGCGTTTGTTAGAAATCATCGGGCTTTTTCTTGCAAGGTGTGCTGTCAAGTGGGATCTGCTGCTACACTTGTGGAACGATAGTTTCACACCTAGGCTAAGCTATCTCTGACACTATCCACATTGTCCCACGCCTAGTCAACCTGTCACTTTCTTATTGTGTTATCTTTAACCTTTCAGGCTATGACCATTGGGATGACATTGTGTTTACATCAGTTGTGCCACATGTCATCAAGAGCTTGGTCCACGTGTCACTAAAAAATGGGCCATTTGATTACCCAAAATTACAAAATTTTCCTACCACATGTCATGCTTTGATTGGACCACATCATGCTAACATCATCAACCACCATCATCTCTTGAGAGCCAAACAAATGATGCCATGCGTCCTTCTCTTAGAGAGGAGAGAGAAGGATCCAACGACCTGTGATGTGGGCTCCACTTGTCGACTAGTAAAAAAATTTCTCATTGTTCTCACCACATGTTCCCAGTACTCTCAATGGTGGCTCTACTATACTTCCATTGCACTTTCCTGCTCTTCCAAACTCGACTATGCTCCAAAAGGGTATGTGACCTCCTTAGCTCTCCTAAATTTGACTTGGAGCTACCTAGGCTTTGAATGACAATAAGTTGTGATCCATGAGGCCATTTATGCACTTCAATATACCATTGGAAATATTTTTCTAAGAAAAATCCAACTATGCCATCTATAAGAGTGCCTGAGATAAATTCTAGAGCCAGAAACGCCTTCAAAGAATGGGACTCCCCAATCGTCATAGTCATCATATTATCACTTCTCCATTAAGCTTCCTACTATGATGATTCTCTACAAGATACTACAGCAACCATGGGATTCCTCCTGAGCTTGAGATCAATGTTATATTGGTTGACATCAATGTCAACACAGAGGATGCCACCATCCATTCAGACAATGCTAACTTCCAAACATTACCTATCTTGAATTAACCTCCATGGCATGTGCTTGTTCTAGTTATTCCACAATGTAAGGTCTATGGTTGTACTGTGCGGATTTGATGGGTTTGAGCCCTTCCCTTGTGTTGCATTCTTATAGGAGATAGAACCTCCATGGTTCTTGGATCTCGAGGCACCACCTCTTAGCCTCAAATTCAATATTATGGATGGGTTTCTTGAAATATAATGGTTTTATAACTTATATAGATCTTAAATCTACTTCCCTTCATAAAGAAGACGTTATATATTTGAAGTATAACCCAACCTGTTATCTATCTTATGCTTCATATTTTCCATTGAGTCCATGCCCCTAACCTAGAAAAGGAAATATTCATCTTTAAAGTATTTATAAAAAATTGGAAAACCTCCTTATCTAACTCATCTCTTCCTCCATCTGACCCAAATTGGTGAGCACATGGGGGTGTTTGTTGGTAGATCTATGCCATACGGAACAAATCGTAGGTTATGTGTGTGTAGATCTAGGATTTCAGCCCATAAAGGCTTGATACATGGAAATGTCTTTGTGTGCTCTTCTTCAATAGCATATGTGGGCTCAAGATAAGAATTTACCAAATCATAAGAAGTACTCATCCCACCTGCATCGTCCTAGGGTTGTACCTTGCCCAACATAAGAACACCTTTCATGTTTTGGGCTGAGGGAAAGAGAGATGGCCCATGTGATCCATGCTTGATTTGTTTCTCTGATCCTACCACCTTACCATATGAGTGCGTAAAATAATTATAAAATCATAAGGAGAGTGACCGCTAGAGAGCTCCCGCATGAGGGTTTTCCATCTAAGCTCATCTTCTTTAGATTCGTGCCTGATAAGAGTCCTCAGACCTGACCTACATACAAAAGCCTAAATAGATAAAAAAAGATCCATGTCTCCCTCCAATCATGTTTTTGTTATTATACGTATTCTCAATTTTCATTGCCTTTCCTAATTATACCTATTCTTAATGGATTATGTTTATTCTCTTACACTCATTTACAATTTCATATATATATGACATTGAAACCTTTTTACTTAAGATCGCCATATAGACATTTTATTTATAAACTTCATTGTACATAGTAAAATGTTATTTTTTTATTTATATATTTTTGAATACATGTTAATAATTTTTTTTGTCAATCAAAGCCTTCTATTCATTTGTCAAAATATTACAAGATGCATATCCAAAGTTCGTTTTTCTTCCACCCTCACTCCGACCAGATTTGTTGTCTAAAAGAACAATAAAAGATCTTAACAAAATGCCAAAAATTTCTCATAACTGAAAACTGGAAAAACTAATATGACCAGAAGACTCCGAGGATGCATACACAACCCACGAACATCAATGAACAAGTGGATGACCTAGCCTAATGTTTGAAGGATCAATATGTCCAAGTTCATCATAAAGATGAAATTCCACATGTGTTAGGATCCGCTCCAGATTCTTCAAACGTTTAGTAAGTCACATTTGGCCCCATTAAATTAATGCTAATCAATCCAACATGCACCTAGGCCATTCATGAAATTGATAATTTCATTATGGTTGCCATGCCTTTTTTGGCTCAATTACTCCTGGAGCATTGTAACTTATTGTAATTGTGCTTCCAAGGCATCCAAAGATGTATTTATAACAACATGGTTAGGTGACTGGTATGGGTTAGAGGCTATCACCTTGTCTAACCCAACATCATGGTCTCTTGCTCTTGTCATTTCTGCTTCTTCCCTACTATGCACCACCTCTTTCCCTCTTGTTCCTACACTCTCCTTTCTCTACCCCTTTGTCTAAACATCTTCTCCTCCCCTATAATATGCATAACACAGTTCTAGTCTTCCTTCTATGTTCCCCAAATAAAGTAATTCAGTACCCTCCAACACCTCATTAGACAGTTCCAAGACTATGTGTTTCTCACCTCCACACTAGAGCTTCGTCGTGACTTTTCTTTGACAATTACACCACAAGCTATGATTGTTTGACTTCTCCAGCATAAATGGTGTACTTGGGGTTAAGAGGGCACGTCCCCGAATCCACTTTGTCTTGACCAACCGTCAAGACATCATCCGTCTGCCCAAGCCTCTATGAGCTCATTCCCAACTACCACCCTTACACAGGGATGCACCACCAGAAATAAAAGGTGGAACCACACTAGGAATCACATCCTCCTCTGAAACTATTTCTGACTAATCAATTTCACAGACTTAGGAAATTCTCCCACTCCCCATTTACGAACCCCCGACTTGCAAAGAAAATTAACAGAGCCACCAATATAGTTACAAATAATCTGGTCGATATGAGAGCCTATACCTCCTTCAACAGAGAGTGATAGAAACCTAAAGCCATCACACCTACTTACCACCCCCCAATAAAATTAATGGAGAATTGGACTACACAATTAGAGAAATTTGTGTGGAAAGCTTAACAGGGACTGGGTTTGAGTACCAGCTTGATCTCTCGCTTCCTAGTGACCAACTATTAGTAGGCTCCTCCTGAGCTCTTCACATTTCTCTCCGCAATGAATTCTCCAACTAATTTCTGCTACCGGGTCCCAAACCTAGTGTTGGTCTCTTCTAGCAATATGATAATGAAATCCTCTCTTGCAGGAAATAATTGATTCCTTTGAGAGCCAAAAACAAAGAAGTATGCACAGGTTGGAAGCTTGATGTTTCTTCTTCTTTGCCACCTTCACCACAACCCATGCCCAAAGTCACTAACAGTGACAACTCTTCTCTTGCACATATAAGATTACCTCCATGCATCTTGAAACTTCCATGTGAGGAATGCATGTGTCGCACATGCCACATGTACTACAGATCACCTTGTATGGAGGAGACAAATCACCTCATCATTTCTTTCATTACTCCTTTCAACAACAACCATTGGGGTGAATACATGTTAATATTATTTAACTTTGCATATTGAAATTTTTTATTTACAACCTACATTGATTTTTTTATTATTATTAATATTTTAAATGTAACATTTTAATATTATATTAAAAATTTGAATGAATTATACATTTTCACTTTATTACTCTTCTCACGAAATAATTGAGAAAATACCACAGATTACCATATTACCATATTGTGGGACAATACCATGGGATACAATACCATGTGCGTGGACAAATCATTTGACTTATTTCATAATATTCTAGAAGCATGAAGAAGTCAAAATATTTTATATTTTATTTTACTTTGATTTTCTCTCACACTTAACATATTGGGAGAAGTTAAGGCATATTAGGCATATGTTTGGAATTAATAAATATCATGGTTATATGATATCACTTAATTACTCTTCTCACGAAATAATTGAGAAAATACCACAGATTACCATATTACCATATTGTGGGACAATACCATGGGATACAATACCATGTGAGTGGACAAATCATTTGACTTATTTCATAATATTCTAGAAGCATGAAGAAGTCAAAATATTTTATATTTTATTTTACTTTGATTTTCTCTCACACTTAACATATTGGGAGAAGTTAAGGCATATTAGGCATATGTTTGGAATTAATAAATATCATGGTTATATGATATCACTTAATTACTCTTCTCACGAAATAATTGAGAAAATACCACAGATTACCATATTACCATATTGTGGGACAATACCATGGGATACAATACCATGTGAGTGGACAAATCATTTGACTTATTTCATAATATTCTAGAAGCATGAAGAAGTCAAAATATTTTATATTTTATTTTACTTTGATTTTCTCTCACACTTAACATATTGGGAGAAGTTAAGGCATATTAGGCATATGTTTGGAATTAATAAATATCATGGTTATATGATATCACTTAATTACTCTTCTCACGAAATAATTGAGAAAATACCACAGATTACCATATTACCATATTGTGGGACAATACCATGGGATACAATACCATGTGCGTGGACAAATCATTTGACTTATTTCATAATATTCTAGAAGCATGAAGAAGTCAAAATATTTTATATTTTATTTTACTTTGATTTTCTCTCACACTTAACATATTGGGAGAAGTTAAGGCATATTAGGCATATATTTCGAATTAATAAATATCATGGTTATATGATTTATCTATTAGGTAGAATTTTTTTTGGGTTAAGTGAAGAAAAATGAAACTACCTCAATGGATGCAAGACAAATATAAAACATAAAATAGCTAATTAAATTTAAATTCTAGTTAATAATCTAATTAAAATAATTTATTAAATTTGAAACAGTTCACCCAAAAAGTCTTTTCAATAACATTTATATGAAATTAGTAATCACACTCTCCTTCATTGTGTGGAAATATTTTCTTATTAAGTGAGTTTAGAAAAGTAAGATGTCCAAATGTGATAATTTGTACGGGCATTTTAAAATGCAAATAGATGGATAAATAGAATCGCTTTATCATTTTAATTTGTAGAATATGGTTTTTGCTATGGATTTTGATATTATAAATATAAATATAAATGTAAATATAAAAGTAAAATTATAATATAATTTTTGTGAATTCCCACTAACCTCTTGAACTTTGAACATAGGAACGTTTAGCAACAAAATTTGGACAACACTAATGGTATCAATCGAAAACAAGTTGGCAGGTAGTTAATGATCAAAGTAATGGTTGGCAGGTGGTTAATGACCAAAATAATGGTTTCTGGTCGTGCGTCCTCCAACGTGAGTGGTAGTATGCAGTTGGCAAGTGGTTTATAATCGAAGTTGTGGCATGCCTTCTTGCAACTTCTAAAGAGAGTAGTTATATACCTGTGATATAATATTTGAATTAGGAATATTATATGAATATGTTGATATTATGTTTATTTGGAAATTAAAAAATTAAAATTTTAATTTAATTATTAATGTATAATAATAATATAATTTTTTATATAAATAGATTATTAAAAAAAATTTAATTTACATTTTTTAATTATTTAATGGAGTCAAAATCGACATTGTAAATAAAATATATTATGCAGTAATTTTTTTTTTCCACTTATATAGAATTATGTGAAAAAACTTGTTTTTCTACTCAATATATTAAATACTTTATATGTATAGATCAATAACATAATTTATATCAATAACTACAAAATCAAGTAATTTAAACAAAAAAAACTCAAAATCCTTATAATTTCTTTTTTTGTTATGAAGTACATATATAATTTATTCCATTCTTGATATGGAGTTAATGTGTCATTTAAAAAGCAAAAAACTAGAAAAAGTTTAATATGGAATATAAATCGAATATTTTAATATGTATATTTAGTGAAAGGTTTTAACATCACATATAAAAAGAAAAAGTGAGATAGTTATTATTTCATTAATAAGTTATTTTAATTCACGGCATGAAGAATATTTGTAATTACTTGAAAAATATTTGTAATTACTTGAACGTTTAATATGAACTTACATGTAACATTTTAAAAGGTATTAATAAAAAAAAAAATCAATATACAATAAAAACAATCAATGTCGTGAAGTGGAGAAAACATAGGGAAAGATAATAAGCATTCTTGTAAGAGGTTACCAAAATTCTGGCTACACACAGATAACATTTAAAAAAAATATTATATATATGTGGTGTGTATATAGGGGGGAGGAGAGAGAGAGTGTATGTATCAGATTGATATATGTTTTTAGTTCAAAATATGAGGAGGCATATATTAACATTTTAATGTGAAGAATTGAAACATAAATAAAATATTTCAATGTCAACTATGTAAATAGTACATAAAACAAATGAAAAGAACAATCTTCTAATTAAAATATTTTATTAGTGTAGAAATCTAGCAAAATCAGAGAGAATCAAATTTGTGGAGGTGTAAACATTGAAAAAACTAACAACATTAAAAAAAAGTCATAAAAACTAACAACATTATAACTTTAACTTAAATTATTAATAACATTATTTTTAATTATAACAATAATTAATTATAAATTAAACATTTAAAAAATTAATAAATCAATTCTTTTAAGTTTGGAGATATATCCACATTTTATCATGGAGATTTTTAATATATAAATAGACTTTGTTACAATACCATGAGCCAATTTCATGGCTTATCCATACAACATCTTCAAAAAAACTTCAGTTGTTTCAAATGGCACTTGTTTATGTGACATTTACTTTTAATTAATCAATTTAATTAAAAGTGTCAAAAAAACCATAATTATTTTTGAAATAAATCTTAACTTTTTTATTTGTATCATTATTATAAATATTCTACAATATCTCATAAAATTTAAATAGACTTTTTTACAATACCATGAGCCAATGTCATGGCTTATCTATACAACATCTTCAAAAAACTTCAGTTGTTTCAAATGGCACTTGTTTATGTGACATTTATTTTTAATTAATCAATTTAATTAAAAGTGCCAAAAAAACCATATTTATTTTCGAAATAAACCTTAATTTTTTATTTGTATCTATTATCATAAATATGCTACAATATGTCATAAAATTTAAATCTCAACCATCTATATAATTAT
>APFE030670599.1:103997-123093 GCA_000404065.3 Pinus taeda | reverse complement strand
TTAATTGAAAAAAAAATCATATTCTCTTATTATAACTTCACTAATTTTTCATTGTTGCATTAGCTCTACATTGTCAAGATAGTGGGTAGATTATATATATGGTAATTTTTTTCAATTTTATATTTTGTTTTTAAACCACCTTTTATAGTCAGTTTTTCTTCTTGTTTTACTCCACCCAACGATTATTATTGAAGTTATCACAATGAGGTGAGGTGACATAGCTGCATAAATTTCTTATATAAATTAGATAGCTCGTCACTTATTTTTTTTATTTAATATATAATTTATAATAAATTTATAAATAAGTTTATAATTTGTCAACTAATTAATATTTTAGATAATTATAAATTTATTTATCATTTAAAACTAAAAAATACATTGTTTAAGAATATTTGAGAAATAATCAATTATGACTATTTAATCGTATTTAAACAAAGAAATATGAAACTTATAACCGATTCTGTAATGAAGATAATATGGAACCTGTGCTCCATTTACTACAGATTTGATATTTTTATATATAAATAATATAGATAAATTTTCTAATTAAATAAATGCCGTATAGACTTTAAAATTATTAATATATAAATAACGATTAGATAGGGCAAAAAGGAGTAAATTTAAGTACGGCACAAAAATAAGGCAAGAGCTAACCAGCTTGCCATAGGGCATTAAATGCCCGTATGGAAGCCGGCTATAGCATGTATGTCAAAATGGTCATGCGCGCATACATGTCTTATGCATGGTTCTTCCGATCAGTTTCCGGTGTCGCGGATCACGCCCGTTCACCGGGACCCATTCCCTCGCGGGAACGCGGGACCCGCCATCCATGCGTTGGCACCGGGACCCATTTTCAAACAGCGACCTCCCCTCGCGCCGAAATACCATTTTCATTTTCGAAAACTCTCTCCCGGTTCGAACCTGCTCTGCGTATCCTCTGCAACCGTCTGCGCATGCTCTGCAACCGTCTACACATCCTCTGCGCTGGTTAGCTCTCGCCCTTTGCGCATCCTCTGCAACAGTCTGCGCATCATCTAGACCCACCTCGCAGGCAGGTTAGCAGTCAAATTTGGATATATTCAAGTGCATGGTGTTGAGAGCTGTTGTGAATGTTGAGTGCAATGTTAATCATTGTTTTGGTTTCTGGAAAATTGTCGGGTGTTTGGTACATTGGTTTTATGCACGTTTCGTATTTATTTTTGATGCTTTCCATTTTTTATATTTTGGCTCTAGTGTTCATGTTTTGTTTTCTCTGCCCCCCCTTGCTGTGTGGTCTTCTGGTTTAGTGTGCTAGACCCTCTTGTGCTCTGGAAGCTGGGTATTCCCTGGCCCTTTCTGGGTGTGTTCACTAGCTATCCTCAGCATCTTATTTTGGTCTGGTAGAGTGGTTCTTTCCTGGGTGAAATCTCTATGGATGATAGGGAGGCTCAGGAATATTGCAGGATTCTAAGGAGGCATGAGGAGTCCATTTAAATCAATGGAGCCTCTCTCTTTTCTGTGACTTCCAAAGTCCATGAAAATGAGCGTTGTTGCACCTCTCAGAATGCAATGATTATGAACCCTTTGGTCCAGCATAAGCAATAGATTGTTGTTTTGGAAGCTGAATGCTTCATGCTTAGACATGGTTAGCAATCTCAGCAAAAGTTGTCAATATGCTGCCTTCAATCACTGGATGTCAGTCAATTCAGTTCAAGATGGTCTCAAGGAGGAAGATATTATCCATCACATGATGGAAGATCTGGATCCTGGCAACTAGCACTCACATCTCTCCAACATGGGACAGGAAGTAGTGGACAGCTTTTGTGTTTTCGTCGCTCTTTCTGTTTTGTAAACATTAAATCAATAAAAATATTAGGTGTCCTTCAGGCTTTATACCTGTAGGAAGTTTTGAAATGTTATAGCTATGGGTATCTTTAAATTTGAAAATCATGCCCACAGTCTCTTTGTAATTCTCGCTGTTTAGCTCTGCTACATCCTCTTTTTAGCACTAAATTCTCCAGTTCGGTTGAAAAGCGATTTATATTATCCTTTTTATCAGCTGTAGTCCCAATCTTTGTGTTAAAAATGGTCAAATATAAGGAATATGCAATACTTATAATTTTCTTTTACTATGACCATATTTACCAGATTCTTTTGAGGGCAGTCCACGCCTGCATTCAATTCTACTTGGAATTTTGAATCCATATCAAATTGTTGTTTAGTTTGAGTATTTTGGATTGGATCTGTTTCTGGTATGACTGGATCAAGATCCCACTGACAGAATCACGGCAGATTTAACTCCTAGCAGCATGTTTCAAACAATTTTTACCTTCATTATCTCCATTCACAGGCAGCATGCAATGATGCAATATACATAATAATTATTTGCTAACTTGATCAAAATTTGTGCAGTTTGTTCCCAAGTGCCCTGATTGAGCACTTGAAATTTAGCAGTAGATTAGTTTTGATCATTGTTTATCAATATTGTATTTTAGTAGTTTTGTACAATGAGTTGTATTCAGTGTAGTCTCTCTGAGGGAATTGTAGCTTTCATCTGAAAGGTTGAAGTTCTGTATTTATTTTCCTCTCTTTGTATTTAGCCATTACCACTTATAATTAAGATTACCCAACTACAATAATACATAAGTGTTTACAATGCAGAGGTTTCCCCTACTAGTAAGTTTTGTCACTCTTGCAATTAGAGGGACTGATTTTTCTTCTTCCCACCATTTTCCATCTTGGCTCATATTTAATTTGATGTCATAACCTAAATATCTGATGATGATATCTGCTAGCAATTGCAGTCATTAAATTTTCAGCAAACTTGGTGGTTTTGTTTCATTCCTCAATTGGAAATATACGCATTAAAACTAATTAGTTTATGTGTTAATTTGGATTTCATTTTTTCTTCAAGATAAAATTTAAATTTTAAAAGTGCGCGCGTGTGTGTATCTGATTCCCAAATTCCTAATTTCTGGATGAGTGTTGATTCTTCAGCTGATTCTAGTCACACACCCACAGTTCTTGTAACTTTGAATATGTCAAGTCCACTTTTACAATTAAACGTAATGTAAAAAACATGGGACATATTTACAACTTCAGGCCTTTTTTCGCCTATGTTGTCAAGGATGACTTCTTGTCCTTCAATTTCTGTTTTTGCATTTATGATTTCTCTGCCCTTCAAATTATATAGGTAAGTCAACAGATTAGTTTCTGATTTCTGAAGTATCATAACTGATATTGAATTGCATGCAACAAAAAGTGATAAAGGTTTTACATATTCATCAGTGGCTTTTTACAACTTCTAAATAAGGAAATGATAGTGGAAAAAATTTAGTGTTTTGCATGCATTGCTTCAAATGTTAGATACATGGAAATATGTTTGTTTTACTGCTTCTTTTAACTGTTATTGATTCCTGGAAAAAAACTGGCTGTTTGTTGTAACACTGATTTTGATGGTGTTCTCTATTCCAGCAGTGTTGTCAATCTGACTTTCAAGCTACACTGGTTTTGGCATGGCAACGGTAGACAGCAGGCAAGACACACTTGATTTTGAGTTTCTTTAAGGTACACTTGGTGAAAAGGATGCCTCCAGTTTAAAAGGGAGTGTTGACCCTATTAGCGGTCATAAATTTCTTCTAACGATAGGCTCAACACTAAGGGTTGTGATTTTCCTTAACTCATACAACTTTTGTTGGCCTTTGCCCAAGTCACTTCAGATCCTTGATGGATCCTCCATAAGCCAATAAAATTACATATTTTTAAATTCCTTTATTAATTTCAAAGGTTATCTACCAAAATTCTTGTGGCACAACTTTATTTAAGAAAAAGCACTGAAATGACAAGACAGTCACAACAATAAGACATCTATCTTTGCAAATCATCATACCATCAACAACACAAATATCAACGTCAACTCATACACTTAGCTAATTCCACAGCCTCCAAATCGCACTCTACTATGGTTACTCAACAACTCATCTCACAACCTCAAGCTCAATAGAGTCTCTGCATCATACTTAGAAACAAACGCTGACTAGGATCAACAACCAAAACTACATGCTAGCTTTGGCAAGGACATATCAACAACATTGTCATAACTCTAGTTGTAACAACAACCACATACAAACTCAATATAACTCTCAAAGTCAACAACATACAATAGAGGGATTTTACAAGAATACAATGCATAAATATGGGCTCTCAATATCAACTATATAGGACCTTGCCACTGATCTTGAAGGTATTGTCAACAACAATTAATGCCCATAACATTTGAAGCAAGAAAAATGTATAAAACAAAACCCTTAACCATTCTCATAAGCTTCATTTGGTTTCTGCAATAACACATTGTACCAACACCATATCTCAAGCTATGTGAAACATATAGGGAAAATATGTTGAGGCTCAGGATGAAGTGAACTTGACCTCCAAAGATTAATTTGGCCAACAATTAAATCACTTCGTATTGCAAGATATCAACAGGTTCACAATTACTTTCAAGGACACTTATCTCACAATCAACCTGTTAAACATACATTTCAATTATAATTTTGGCATGTGCTATTAAAATTTCCTTCCCAAAGCAACTTGAAAAGCCACAAAAATTTATGAGTTTATATAGTTATGGTTCACTATGAGATATTGTCAAATGGTTTGCAGGCAATGCGTTGTAGGTGTCTTACTTGGTTCTTATTCAAACACATATAATTTTGGCACAAATACTAAGATAATGCTTTAGAATAATGATATGGTGACTCTATTAAGTTCAACAAGCACACATAGTCTTAGAACACCACTTCTCATTAAAACGTAACTTCAGAAAATACCAACAATCTTCTAGGAACACATTGTCCCTTCATAGACTCAACAAATGCAAAAATGAAACATAATGGGCAGAAAAAATTGGTATATATATACAACCAAATGAGTCTTGAATGCAAAGTTTTCTTCAACATTAAATCTTAGTAGCCTCAGAAAGCTACAGTAAGGAACTCACCCCATTTATGTATTCAACAGAACCTCAAATGTATATTCTTAATTAGCAAGGTATAAAACATTCCCCTCCATCAATAAAATCATCCAACAGAAAGGTAAACACTCAGCCAATATCAGTGAATAGAATTCATCCTGTAATTAGAATAATAACCCAGCCTGAAGATGACCACAAACTCTAAGAAATCAACCTATTGTTCTGACAATTTCTAGTGACCTCCTTGTGACATTTTAGGTTTAGCATTGGAGTCACATTTATTATGATAATATGAGTGACTTGACCAAAGAATTCTCTACAATTGAGAATGGTTCCCTCCAAAATACAACCCCTCCTTTGTTGTTAGTATCGAGACAGGAAAACTCAATAAATAATGCAAAGATAATACTGAGTTTAGAAATACATTTCCAAACTTAATCAGTGTAATGCACAATATTCGTCTCCACATTGATAATATTTGATCCTATGAGATATATTTAGAAAATGAATTGATAGGACAATGTTCTCTTGCCAATGGACATGATGAATCAAATGGAAAAGGAACCAATGAACCCCCCATATTTGGATCCACATTATTCTCATGAAATAAACGAACTTGACAACTTGAAGTATGTTGAGATGTGGAAACTTCAGCTGTAACAAAAAAAACACATTGTTATGCAATTGCATTGAAGGCGATGAAGATAATGATATTTTGAATTTCACATAAAATGATACATCAATTGATATTTCCATACCAGTATTTTGTAAAATATAACCTTGTACCCTTCTAGATGTGTGGTCCAGATTGATTTCTTTTGTAGAAGAAATCTCCAATTGTTCGTTCATGCTTCTTTTCCTTCCACGACACCGTCCAACCTTTAGAAACTGTGGTCCATCTTTTCTTGATTTCAACGTAGGAACACTTTGCCCCCTTTTTTTGGTTGGGCTCAAGAAACTATGTCGCCTCTTGGTAGTGACCTTGGATGGAGTTACAACATCAAATTTCTTATTATTGTACTCTTGGCTTACATTTTTTACCAATTGATTTAGTGCATATGCCTGCTCCAAAGTCGTGGGTGTTATTTGTAATAAACCCCTCAATCTCTTATGAGTTGATGACATCACAAGTTTAATTTCCTCATCGATTGTTAGGGCGCTATCTGGCCTTACAATGGTTGAATCAGTGGAAGGAGAAGCTGGAAGGTTCAATTCAATTTCTGGGGTCATTACAAACGATTCATTTAAATCAAGTAAATATCCAGGTCTTTCTGTAATAGACCTAGAGACATTAGGCAATTCATTGCCCCCCGAAACATTGCTAGTCACTACCATCTCAACTTTCAAAATATGCTTACAAATATTGCCATTTAGGGCCCATTTGCAATTACAAAAGTTTAGGTTCAGCCCTTTATAGATGACATGATACCATGTATCACGAGTTGCCATAGTTTGGCTACGAACCAAATACTCACTTTCCTTGTTTCCATCAGCCATACAATCTTCATCTGGGATATTCTTTGCTTTGCACTTACTTAAATTTATTTGTTGCTCAGTTTTTGAAGCTCGGACAAAACCAGCTTTTTTTAGACGTTGCATGTGAATGTAATACAACTCAACCTTTTTTAATAACAGGTGCAACAGCCAATCCACCCTTCTATGGGACGCATTGTTCTTCTCACAAAGGTACCTTTGCTTTAGATACCGGTGATAAGATTCGATAGCATTATTAGTATCCTGGTTGGAATGTGGGAAGTCCCTATATGCTTTTGCCCACATATCTGGAATAAAAACATATATTAAATGTGAAGAAACAATAGAAAATGGTCAATTACAAAATAAACTGATAAAATGCAACTTTAAGAAACTTACATAATTTGTTGTTGTTTAACCAGTTGGTTGCAAAATAATCCAAAAACACAGTTTCTTCTTTGAATTCATCAAAGAAACTTTGAATTTCATGTTGCACAGATGCATCATCTTTACACGAATGCATGATTAATCCTAGAGCACGGAAGATATAGACTTTATTTTCCTTTCCCCTGACTTTAGTTCCGACATTTTTCAACCACGCTCTACGGACATGCCATACACACAATAATAGTGTACAATTTGTGCAAGTCCTGAAATAATATAACATTATAAGAGAATATCCTTGAACATTATTGCTTTTTATATCTTCTAAAAAGAAAAAACTGGTTCACCTTAATGCCTCGATTTCTGCTGCTGCATCATGTGTGATCACAGCTCGGACATGCCAATCTGGGTTTTCCTTTTTCCCATTTGCAAATAATTGTGACATCCATTTACAAATATCAAGAGTACCATTTCGTGATGATATGACCCATGCCACTGGAATCCCATTGTGATGATCATCAAAAGCCATTATGGTGTACAGTTGATACTGCATTACAATAAGAAAACAAGATTATAAGCATATAAGAGGACGACATTGAAATAAAGTTGAATAAATGAAGTTTTGGTAAATATGTTTACCCCATATTTGTTAGTGCTAAAAGTGGAGTCCATTGATAACATGTTGTTGTGTGAGTATTTCACCATCATTGAAAGCATCCACTTAGTTTGTATGCCTATAATGACAGGGATGTTTCTAACAACATCTTGTTGTTGGTAGAAGAAAAAGCTCTCTGGGCACTCACTAACCCAACAATCCACACTCATTGGATCACTTTCATGCTTCACATACTCCCGCCTCTTGATATTATTGTACATGTTTGACACATCTTTTCTTGTCATGAAAGAATCTCGAGGTGCCCCTGTGAACAACTCACCAGATCCATACCTTAAATCAAAGATAAATTTTTCCCAGATCATCGTAGCATTAAAACCATCACGAACCAAATCTTCAACAATAGTTCGTATATGCTCTGTTAAATGCGGCGCAAAATTGAATTTCTGCGGCATGCCATTTGCCTCATTTCCATGACAAACCACATTTTTGTCATCAATATGTTTGCATGCTGTATATATTAGAACATCATTTGGTCTAAGAGCAAGTCGTCGCATAATAAAGTGACATTGACAACCAACTTTGATGCTGTGACGTGGAAGACGTTTTTTAGTTGTAGATCCAGGTTCAGCTACATTGCTGGATTGTACATGATTTGGACCATAGGCACACCAATATCTGTGATCAAGAATTTACCAAAAATTAAATAAAATATTTATGCATGTTCGACATAATGAACTTAAAATCAAAATTATATATATATAGATAGATAGATAGATAGAGAGAGAGAGAGAGAGAGAGAGACTCACACAACATATTCTAGATATGTTGAAGAATTTGTCCTCTTGATATCCTTCACATCTTTAATTCGTCGAGTTTTAGCAACAAATCGAGTAGGTGCACTTTCCCTCATTTGCTCTCCACTTATAAAATCCTCAAGTCGACAATATGGAATAATCGCGACTTGGTCTCCTGCTACTTCTGTCCATGTCAAATCTTCCGCTGAAAACTCTATCATTCCTTCTGGGTCCTCAACCTCCAACTCATTGATCAAGTCCCACTTCTTCATTCTTCAAATCCCTATACAAATGAGGGAACACGAATATTGACTAAACATATGAGCAACAATTCATGCTATAAATATTGAACACCACTTGAAATGCAATTTTTTGTACTGTGTAAATTTACACTCAAGACCCTTCAATATTTCCTACCCATGCACAAAACAGTATTATAGACTTTCAAATGCTTCATCTTGGTATATTCAATACATTGCTGAAAGAAACATAATAACATGCAATATATGTTGCAAAGAAAATCCCTGTTCAGATGATCCCTGTTCCTATAATAGATGATCTCTACAAATATGATCCATGGCAGCTTCCAGGTATATTTTCATTTCTCCCCTCTAATCCTTGTACCCATATTTCTAAACAGATTATAGAAGGTGTGCGATGACTGTCACTCTGCCAGCAAGTACATCTCAAAGATAGTTAGCCGAGAAATTGTTATGAGGGATACCAGCCGTTTCCATCATTTCAAAGATGGGAACTGTTCTTGTGGTGATTATTGGTAACGGTAATTGAAAGAAGCTCTAGAGTGTAGATGTATGTTGCGTGACAGCGATCTTATATGCACTGCCAGTATCTCATTTGAAGCCAAGACTGGGTACAACATTCTGTTTCTGTTAAAGCATTTGGAGATGCCATGTATATTTTTTTGTATGCTGGTTGGCAAAAAGGAAACGCTGTAGGAAAAATTCATGAAGCATGCAGATTGTAAGAGGTGTACCATCTTTAAAAGATTTAGTAAGAGAGGTCACATTGAAAATAGTTGGCAATATTTGGGCTGGAAAGTAAGAACTGAACATTAAACCTGTTACACCTCATATTGTATGAGGTTCCGCTTTGTAATTTTCATCACATTTATGGGATTCGCTGCTGGTTCCTTGGAGGCCTTTGGTTGGGGGAGTCTCACTTCTCCTTGATTGGATGACTGTGCTTGCTGCTTGGTGGTCTTCTCACATGTGCTTGTCTTGTTGATCACCGATGGGATGTTATAGTGAAGTAGAAATTGTATGCCTCTAAACAATCTATAATTTGCTTGTATTCTTCAAAGAGAGTTCATTGTCTGCCAAGTCCAATTTTTGAAGAACTAGAAATGATTTCCAAAAAAATCACACTCAGCTGGAACAACCCCCAATATCAACAGAGATAGTATTACTGAGCTGATTTTCATAATGGTATAAGATCTCCAGGAACTGAAGTTAACTAATTTCCACAGGAATTTCACCAGTAAGCACCTTGTAATGCAAAGAAGCTCACAATTTGGTCAAGCCAATGGTAGATGGATTGTTTCTTCTCAAGCTATTATTGTATAGCAGATCAGTGAAATGGATCAATCTGCTAATATTGATCAGAGATTGAACAGTTGAACTTGTTATTGGAGAGATATAGCTATTGCAAATATAACATTCGACTAAGCATGCTGGAATACTTGTCGGAGGCAATTATTAGCCCAATCAAGATGTTGCAATGCTGCATTTGCACATAAACTATTTCCAGTAGTACCTATCAAAGATTTATTGGATAAACCAGGTACCACCTGCATTTGCACATAAAAAAATTTTACCACCTGCATTTGCTATATTCTGAGTAGGATGGGTTTCTTAACTGGCATTTAAACTAGGCCGCAGATCTACATTCACAATTTTTTCATAATTCACAATTACCATAGGGTTTTGGCAATCTTCAGATTTTTAATTTTCAATTGCCGGCGTCTCCTAATCTACACAAAAACTCACTAGGTGCATTCCTTGCAGGGTAGATGTGATCTGCCAAATTTCGGTAAAGGTTGCTTAAAGGAGTGTGTTTTGCATAAACTTTATGTAAGTCCCTTTTCTTCACAGAAAATTTTCCAGTACACCATCTTCCCAAGTGTAAAACAATATATCACCGCTTGATATATGGTAAATGCTAAATCCAATCAGCATAACTTAACTCAAATGTACAATTTCTTCGGTCGAATCAATGAAATTTACAGTTTTCTCACAATTGCCAGGATGGGTTTCTTAACTGGCATTTAAACTAGGCCGCAGATCTACATTCACAATTTTTTCATAATTCACAATTACCATAGGGTTTTGGCAATCTTCAGATTTTTAATTTTCAATTGTCGGCGTCTCCTTATCTACACAAAAACTCAGCAGGATGGGTTTCTTAACTGGCATTTAAACTAGGCCGCAGATCTACATTCACAATTTTTTCATAATTCACAATTACCATAGGGTTTTGGCAATCTTCAGATTTTTAATTTTCAATTGCCGGTGTTTCCTAATCTACACAAAAACTCACTAGGTGCGTTCCTTGCAGGGTAGAAGTGATCTGCCAAATTTCGGTAAAGATTGCTTAAAGGAGTGTGTTTTGCATAAACTTTATGTAAGTCCCTTTTCTTCACGGAAAATTTTCCAGTACACCATCTTCCCAAGTGTAAAACAATATATCACCACTTGATATATGGTAAATGCTAAATCCAATCAACAGAACTTAACTCAAATGTACAATTTCTTCGGTCGAATCAATGAAATTTACAGTTTTCTCACAATTGCCAAATGCTACATTTAGGATTTGTAATTGCCAAGGAGCTGTATAGTATCATGTACACGGTAGTTAAATTCTTCATTGGCATCTGCAAATCGATCTTAGAACTTACCAAATCGATCTGAGAATTTGCCAAATGTGTTTTTAAAGGGAAGTTTTTTGGCATCTCCTGCTCGATCTGAGAACTCACCAAGTGCATTTCTTTAAGGGGCGGATTAACGTTGCCTATTTGGAAATAAGCTAACCGTGTAGAGTTTTTGACAAAAGTTGTCCAAGCAAGTATATTTTGCATAAACTTAGTCTGCTCTCTTTTGATCGGCCGCTGAATCAATTTCTAACTGTCAAACCGTGTTTAACTCTTAAAGATTTAACTACTTTGTAAATATTTTCTTGACAGTTTATCTGCATTCAGAATCTTTTAACCATTCCCAACAGCCCTAGGGCTTGAGTGTCTCCTAATTATCCTGAAATTACGAATTGCTTTCCTAATTTCTATAGCACTTCCCAATTAACCCAGGGTTTTTTCCTAGCAATTATTCTAATAGATCTGAGAGCTCAACAAGTGCATTTCTTATTCGGTAGATTTGTTTTACCAAATTTGAGCAAATGCATTTTGCATAAACTTTATACGACTCCCTCTTACTTAATTTTTTTCCTGATCTATTAAATGCAGCTCAGTAGTCAGCCCATGGCATTCGTATCTGTTTATCAGACAAACAAAACGGGTCAAATCAGACTCCAAATTCGCTAACCTGCCTGCGAGGTGGGTGCAGATGATGCGCAGACTGTTGTAGAGGATGTGCAGAGGGCGAGAGCTAACCAGCGCAGAGGATGCGTAGACGGTTGCAGAGCATGTGCAGACGGTTGCAGAGGATGCGTAGAGCAGGTTCGAACCGGGAGAGAGTTTTCGAAAATGAAAATGGTATTTTAGCGCGAGGGGAGGTAGTTGTTTGGGAATGGGTCCCGGTGCCAGCGCATGGATGGCGGGTCCCATGTTCCCGGATACGGTGGTTAATTGGCGCGGCGTGAGGGAATGGGTCCCGGTGAACGGGCGTGATCCGCGACGCCGGAAACTGATTGGAAGAACCATGCATAAGACATGTATGGGCGCATGACTATTTTGACATACATGCTATAGCCGGCCTCCATACGGGCATTTAATGCCCTATGGCAAGCTGGTTACCTCTTGCCCAAAAATAAAGGTACATGCTACCCACTGGTACGTTTGATATTGATTCGGATTATACGGACAACAATCCCTTGTGGTACGGCCTACAGTACCTTTCCTTTGTCCTTATCTCAAAGAGCCACTCTCGGTTGGGGCTCGAAGCTAAGATGCTTTTGCTAGCAATAATGGGAAGAGGAAGAGGACAAAAGTGGGTTTTAATCTACTTTAATTTATTCATTTATAATTTTTTAAAGTTTTAATTTATTTATTTTTATTATTTTTTAAAATTTTAATTTATTTATTTTGTGTTAATATTTTTTTGGTAATTTAATAGGTGAAAAATTGACCCGTGACTTAATATCTAGAAGTGTTTTAATAGTGCACACAATCACCTTCTATCTAAAATTCCATGGACTATATTGTGTTAAATTATGCCAAAAATATGTACTAATTTATTATTAAAAATGCTTTTTTACATGATACACATCAATTTTCAATATTGGTTAACCAATATCATTAGTTTCATAGCTTGCCACATCATTTTTCACATCTCTTTGTCAAAAATCTGGTCAATTCATGTGTCATGTAAATTGAGGAAAAAGCATAAAGTGACGTGATGGAAATGGGTTGAGCTCTTGACAAAATGAGAAATTCCCGACTCCATGAACTTCTCTATTAAAAATGTGTTAAATGTTGTAAATCACCATAGAGAAATTATAATTTCATGGAATTTGCATCAGTTAATTAACAAAACCAAGAATATATCCATGGACCCAAATAACCTAACATGGAATAAATCTAATTTCATCCTTACAACTAAAAGACAGAATTGCAAAACTGGACCAAAAGAGTTTTAGTTAAGCCATACTTTTGACCAGACACCTGCATGATAATTTATCGTTAAAACACTTACAAAAATCAAAGAGTGAACATTGTTCACTTATAAAACAGAAATCACATGCTATATTTCATAGACAAGTAAAGGTTACATATAGTTTATAGATTACGGATTTTTAATAACCTAGATAATAAGAAAGTGGATATGATTAGCTCAAGATAGTAACCGAAAAACTCACAATTACAACTCATAATCATAACATGTAATACACATGTAACATATATGGAAACATTACTTCCAAGTCCATCCCTTAATGTTTACATGTCAAATATTAAAATCACAAATTACAATAACAACGCTGATATTTTTCTAGTTGGTTTTCATTAAGACTTACACCTACCCTAGAATCTCATACACAATGCTCTTTCTTCACCATCAACTTCAAGCTTTCCAATTGATCTCCATTTAAGATACAATTGCTTTTGACCATCACTGATTTACTTGTAAGAATGATGCTTCTTAACTACCGTGAAAAATAGCATAGAAACTAAATCATTCTATGGACATTCTTCTATCTGTTGAATAGAGATTGCATTATGTATTCATCAGTTATGTAGGAAAGCAGTCTCGATACTGAATGTATCCAACATTCAGCGAAGATTAGGGGAAATCTCGTGCCAGAGCAACGTGCCATCAACGTTCAACAGGATTCTCACGATCAGGCAAATCGTTGAGCGCCTGGGATTGTCATTGTATATCCAGAGAACGCTGGGGCGGGAGGCGGGGAAGAGGGGACACTGGGCAACAGAAGGGATCTTTTAGTCAGCAAATTACCCTAACAGTAAAAGCGCATGTGAGAAAGGATACTCCAAAGGCTTTCGGGATCGAGGATCATTAGCCGGAGAAGACCCCGGCTATATAACTTGACCTTTTTGACATACACAAACTTACAACTACACAAAAAATACCATGTAACTATTAACCTTAAAGCACCGAAGTACAAAACGAACCACTAGCTTAAAACAAACTAGATCTTCTTCATATAAATATAACACACACAATTAATACTATATTTTAGAAGATTCTAAGAGGTTTCGAAGTGGATTCTTTATCACTGTCATGATTTTCACACTGTCGTCATGTTGTAAGGCAAAGGATATGTCACCCAGATTTTTCAAAATTATATGATACACACATCAGAATTGAGGAGGTCTTTATGCCAACAATAGTATGAAATGCGGTTTAGATGTGTTACCGATGAAATGCAAGCCAGTGTACTAGAACAAGAATTGGAATATGTCTTCCACATATTACAACAAAAATTTGGGATATTTCCTTCTTGGATTATGGGATCGAAGCCCGCCCAAGGTAATGATGGTGATGATGCTGTTCACATTCATTTGGGAAAGGCAACTGACTAAGGAGATGATGGCAGGAGAACAATAATCCTCCAACTTCTTTGCTACAATTTCAAGCCAGATTCTCTTTTGGACCTTAGATCCATATCCTTCTTTAATTTGCGCCTTAGAGCACCACACTTCAAAAATTTTAAATCTTTTCAAAGTGGCAAATGCATAAAAAAATTCAATTCATATCAGATTAGATCATGTTGGGTCTTTTTGCTTTGGCCAATTTGATCCATACCAAAAAAAAAAAAAAAATATCTCCTCAACTATGCTGCCAAACAAGCATATGTTAGCACCTCAACACTACGAAACAAGCAACATACAGGCACACATAAATCTCACACACTATGCTACTCTATGTATAAGGATTTAATATTGCAAAGTTGGCATGATCACAAGTCCTCTCTTGAGAGAGTTAGGAATGAAATTGCGTCAATACAAACTTAGAAAAATCAGAGAGTAAGTATTTTTCACACACCAAACATAATCACACACTATATTTCATAAACAAGTAGAGGTTACATATAGATTATAGATTACAAATTTCTACCAATCTAGATCCTAAGAAAGCAAATGTGATTAGTTAAAGATAGTAACATATAAACTCACAAATACAACTTGTAATACACATGTAACACACATGGAAGCATTACTTCCAAGTGAAATCCTCTGAAATTTGCGACGAAGGGTGTGTGTTTCATTTGGAAATCAAACTTGTGAATGAACAGTCAATATCTTTAGTTCTCTATGGCTTCTTGGGCTAGCAAAAACCTATGAATTATATGGGAATGATGGAAAAATATAATTTGTAAAGATATAATGTGGGGATTGGGCTTGGCCATACATTCTTCTACCATATTTCTAATGATATACCACTTGTTTTCTTTTTTAAATTTATTCTGAGTTACCACTTTCCCATGTGAGCACCAACTTTATCAAACAATATCATAATTGTTATTCTTTTGTTTTTTTCTTTCATAAATCTTTTTTCTATTCATCAACCAAAGTTTGATTTGGTTACTTTGGTGCCACTATTGCGGGGCACCCCTTAAGATCTATTCATTAACCAAAGTTTGATCTAGTTAGTTTGGTATCATTATTTGGGTGCACCCTTATCCCATTCTTCATTACTTTGTGTACCTAACACTGGGAGAGGGTGGGATTTTTACCTAGCCCTTAGATTTTATTAATATGCTTTAAGTTGAGGGAGATAGTAAGTAGAATTCCAAAAAGTTTGGAGCTTGGGAAATTAAATTATATTAAATTTGTTATACAATTATTAATTAAAAAAGTAAACTGCAAATTAAAAATATATAATATAATATTATGACTATATTTATTGTCTTATACATTTTTATTACTACAATTATATCTAAAAAGAAATATTAAAAAGTGAGATGTATAAATAATTATTAAAGCTAATATTTAGATTTGATAAGTGTACTATTTATTAATATATGTGCACTTGGTTTAGTACTTTTTATTTGTATGAGACAATTCAATTTCATAATATTTAGATTAATAGGTGTACTCTTTATTAAATCTTATGATATTTGGTTATATACAAGATTTTCTTGATTTTTTGTTTTTTAAATAAATTTAAACAAAATCCAATTTTATTTTTGACTTTCTAAATATTTAGTTTAATATTTAATTTTTTCAAAATTTTAATAAACTTTATAAAATCTATTTAGAAATTTGAAAACTAATTAAAAATCAATTTATTTTTTTGTTGTTGTTGTCTTTTTACTAAAAACATAAACAATAGCAAATATAAAAATTTAATTTAATTTATATAAACCATTAAAGTAATTCAGTGAATCTTCATGTTCCATATTTCAAAGGAGTTATCTAGTGTGACTTTTTGGACTCTCAGTACCTGCCGAATCTGAAGGAAAAATTTGAGGTGAAATCTTGATTTGTGGTGAGGTGAAATCTTGATTTGTGGTATTTAAACTGGTATTTTGATCCTTGAAAAACCTCAGGACACTTTCATTGTGAGGGGTTACCCATCAAACTTGTTATTTCACTAAATTTTTGCAGAATTTTAAAGAAATTAGACTGGAAAAATCCACAAAAACCTTCCAAAAAATCACATTAAAAAAATCTAAATGATTAGATAAACGGGTGATTGCTGGGACTGTCCCAACTACCCGAGCCATCCATGGCGCCATCAACCCTATATTCATCCATGACATAAGGCATATTCAACAGCGCCCATAAGCTTAAAAACATTGAAATCGGATGGTTATTACTGTTTTGTTCACCTATTCCTGTGAATGGAGATGGTGAAACGATTTGGTTCATTGGGAAACGCGGATCATATCTCACCACAAGATGAGAGAGCGTGGTCTTCATGTCCGTGAATGCCCACCCTAATGCTTCCAAACCCTCATCCTGATGCTTCGACGTTGAAATTTGAAGCTCTCCCTCGTACAAAAGCCTTATCAATGGTTAGGACGATACCATTATTTTTTGTCCTTTTGTCACACTATTTTCGCTGGGCGAAGGGCGAAAATGTTGTCTCACTGCTCTAGAATTAATTCCAGAGCCGATAAATACCTTCAGAGCTTGTGGGTATTTTGAACTAGAAGCTGAACTAGTGGCGCATGGTTACCGTGGCGCTCTTAACTTAACTTTCAAACCCAGCCCCCACAGCCAATTTAGCATTCCCTACCATCAATCTTTTTTTGATTTGCTTCTGCTACTCATCCACCCCGTTCAGAGATAATTTTGGGTATGGGGACATTTATAGGCCATGTGGCACCGGGGACAGGTTTTCTGCTCATCGGCCTCTGGCACCTCTACAATACAATCACAAATTACGCATACTCTCCATGGGACTTCCAGACTCGGCCATGGTTTCCTCTTACATTTGGCAGAGGGAAGCTAAAGTACGTGGAGCTGGTAGCCATTATAGCGGGGTCCTGTTTATCGATTTTGGCAGAGCTGTTCATCGGGCCAAGGAGGCATCAGCCCCTGGCAAACGACTGGACTATCCCTCCGGAGCACCTCAACAACTTCGAGCACGCCTCCATATCGTTGTTCTTCCTCATCTACGCTTTCGCGGCTCTGTACGTGGAAGTCCATCAGCTGACGGTTCCGCCGGGGACTCTGCACGTGATCGCGGCGCTGGTTTTCAGCCAGGAGCTGCTGCTTTTCCACCTTCACTCGGCCGATCACATGGGAACGGAGGGGCACTACCACTGGCTCCTCCAGCTCATCGTTGCCCTCAGTTTGTCGACCACGTTGCTCGAGGTTCCGTTCCCACAGAGTTTTCTGCTAGCAACGGTGCGCTCCGCGTCGTTGGTGTTCCAGGGGGCGTGGTTCATCCACATGGGGTTCATGCTCTGGATTCCGGCCTTCATCCCCAAGGGTTGCCAGATGGTGCGCACTAAGGGCCACGACGTAGTCAAGTGCACTAGCCACGAAGCAACGATTCGGGTCAAGGCGCTCGCTAACTTACAATTCGGCTGGTACGTGGCCGGCATAGTGTTGTTCACGATCGTTCTCTACGCCAAGGTGACCGCGCACCGAGCCAAGAGGTTCTGGTCACTTATCAAACTGTGAAGCACCGATAAGCAGGGTAGCTGTGCAGCACAGCTGCGATAGATGGATAAATCCAACAGCTCCATGGACTTGTACATGGACAACATTCAGGCCCTCATTCTGGAAAGATAGAAAATTTTTCCAGTCTGTATATTCTCAGATTTTTCTCTTTTGTTACGTTATATATATGTATTACATAGTTGTGTCTGGTTTTCTGGAAAGAAGCTCCTTCACATTTGGCGACCATTGTTACCCATTGCTGCGAGTCCGTCCGTCCGATGCATTGTGAAATATGGTAATAAAACAGGAAGCGCGCAGCTGCATCAAAGCGTTCTCTAATGAAGATAATATAGAAACTGTCATCCAATCGCATTGTAATGAAGATAATATGGAACCTGTTATCCAATACTACATTCAATAGCCTTTCAAAATTTACTTCATCGAATAGCCTTTCAATAAATTTTGTAATACAGTCATCAATTTAACAGTTTTAAGAATAAGTAAAGGTTGTGTAGATTTTAAAATTATGGATATAAATAGGGTTAGCCAAATGAATCGTTTGACATCGCTTGGGATAATCCGACCAACAGCCCCCTTTCGGTACACGCTCTCAAGTAGGTTTCCTTCGCCTTCACCTTCAAAGTCCACTTTCCAGTGGGTCAAGAAGCTGAGATGCTTTTGCTGGCAATAATGGGAAAAGACACGAGTGGGGCAACGGATACGGTCGCCGTAGTTTCGTTCTCAAAATAAAATGTTAAAAAGGCTGCTTTACACTGATTTTGCTTTAACGGACTTTGCCCAGCGTCTTTTTATCATTATGAACCAGCAAAATTACATTAATATATATAATTCATATATATCTAAAATATATATTAATCACATATTTTAATCCCATTCTAAATATTGGTTTATCAGACCTAAAGAAACAAATTATTTATTTTGATTTAAGATTTTATTCCTATGTTCAAAAAGTTTGGAGAGAAGCCTCTCAAGCTCATTTAATTTTGACATTGTAAAAGGGTAGGAAAGTCAGTGTTGTAACAAAGATTGTCATTTAACAGCTTGTGTTCACTCACTTGTCTTGTCGGTCAACCACAAGCACATCTGCAATTTCC
>APFE030670599.1:90617-101489 GCA_000404065.3 Pinus taeda | reverse complement strand
TCCGTGCAATTGTAGCACTTGGTTCCTATCTGGTCAACCAACTGTCGGGCAAAGTTGGGCCATCCTAAAGGGCAGAAGTAGCCTAAAAGATGCCCTTCACTCAAAAATGGTGCAGAGCAAGCTAACCAACCTTGCTGTGGAAATTGCGCAGAGTAGTCCAACAACCACTCCTCTCCAAAAATGCACAGTTCTAGCCAGTTGGCACTGCTCTCCAGAATTGTATAGAGCAGGCCAGGCCAGTTGCACTGCCCTCTAGAAATGTGCGGGACTAGCCCAGCTGCACTGTTCTCCAGAAATGCATAGAGAAGGCCAGACCAGCTGCATTGTTCTCTGGAATTGCGCACAACTTGCCAATTACACTACTCTCCGAAAATGCGCAGAGCATCCCAGCATCACTGCTCTAGAAAATTGCGCAGAGCTGGCCAGCCAGCCAGGGCCACTCAGCCCAGAAACAACGCAGAAGTTTTCCCTTACTTGTTGTCCGTCACATGTGCCAATAGGTTGTCGACTTCCCTCTAGAACTGCGCAATCTTTCCTTGCATGCCGAGTAGTTTTTCCTAAAAAAGCAAAACACATCCCTAAATTTTAGGGATCTATTTTTAGCAGCAGGAGTTACATGCAAAGCCATTTTTAGAAACTCCCTGCCAAGTGCTCTGTTTTCCTAGATTTGTGGCATGCACGTCATAAACCCTAATTTTGCCAAATATGTAAAAACGATGCCTTAGATCTCATTCTTCACATTCAATATTGAAGCTCTGGTAGTTCCCAGTCCTGCCCACTAGAACTCCGCAATGTGCAGTTCTAGCTAGCAACCCAACCTGATTATTCTGCACATTGTTCAGTTTCAGTCAGTAGTCAGCCTCATTGGATTGCACATTGCACAGATCTAGTTATCATTGAGCCTCACTGGTAGTTGAGACTACACAATGCACAGTTCCAGCTGACAGTCTCATAGCTTCCCGAAGTCAATGCTGCATAATCTTGCCTAGCAGTAACCAGTTTGTTGCCCGGATGTTTCTCGAGTTGCTTGATATTTTTAGCTAACATTGTCTTGTCGTGAGTGTCTTCTCTGTCTCTAGGTACCACAGGTTTTTGAGAAGCTTCTCATTCATACAGGTATCATGGCCTCTAAGAGAGCTGGATCAAAATAGGCAGTTGAAAGCGGTACTGGGGATGTGGTTGAACAGGGGTTTATGAACCTACCCATGTACACAAACACACACTTTTTCATTGAGAAAGACATCAAGATCACATGGCAAGACATCAACACTATTTTCTCAAGCAACTTTGAGGAGAATCTAGAGGACCGACAAGTCTATGTGAACATCCATAAGTTAGGATTGTACAAGATTGCATGGAGGCTTCTCATGTTCCCATGCGTAGATGTGATCCACTAGATTGTCTCACACACTGGTCTTGAGACAATGATATTGAGTAGTGCCAGTGGAGTAAAGCTTTCTTCCTTCAGGACATAAGATTATCAGCAGATGTATCATTTGCCACTATCGGTGAGTAGGATGGATGCAATGTTCTACACTCCCAACAACGGCATGAACACGAGAGGCATCTTGAAGTGTTGAGTAAGGGAGCCAACAAAGTTCACGATGGCCCCCAACCAGATATACAGGACGAAGACAATCAGGAAGGCATACCAATTCTTGGTCATCTTCGCATGTCACTTCTATGGCTAAGGGAGTATAGAGACATTTTCCGCAAAGTTGGGTTGCTATGTTGGATTAGCTAGCAAGTGAAGGAAAACCTTTCAACTGGTCTGACATGGTTGCTCTCCTGCTGGAAGTGCATGTATCCAATGACCGGAGTCCACCCAAGGATTAACAAGCAAGATTCTTCATGTCTACCTACTTTCTCGATGCAATCTTTGCCCATCAACAGTTTCCTGGCATTGGTTGGGCATCAACACCTTTAGAGAGTGTTGTGAACATATATTGCAAGTTGCTCTTAGACTGTAGCTACCGAGGATTCATTGCTAGAATATCTGACCATTTCAGTGCCCCTCTATACACGATGACCTTTGAACAAGATCTACATTGCATGTCTTGGGCAGCAATGGAGGCATTGTTGAACAATTCATATTGGTACGCCTCACCCGAGGGCACCTTCATCAGGATGTACATCATAGAGAAAGATCTGCACATGTTGTCGTAGCTTTCCACGGACAAGTTGGTCATGCAGGGGGTTTCATACAACATCTCGACGGGGTTATCACTAGATTGCACAAGAATAAGAAAGCACCATGGCCTACACTTCCTGTGAGAATTGGGTCGTACGCGATCGGGAGTTTTAAATAAGTGGATGCCGAGGTCGAAGACTTTAAGAATTTTAATTTTGGCACTAAGAGTTTCAATTCGTACGATCCACATGGTTTATGCAGGGACCACTATGTGAGAGTGTACTATTCTTGGATCCACGAGGCATGAAATTGGTCAGAGGAAGAGCCACGAAGATGTTGTTATAACTCCTCTAGGTCAATGAACTAATCAACATGGCAATAGAGTGGCTAACATCACTCAAGGCAGCAGCACCACAAGGAGCAGCAACAACAACAACAAAAAGAAGCAAACCTATGCAAGATAAACGCAAGAGGAATATTTTCAAAAGCACAGAGATGGAGAAACGCTACAAGTTTAAGGAAGACCCACTTGTGGAAAAGGTAGCTTTAGAGATAGATGAAAAGAGGTGATAGCACAACTGGAGGATAACGCAAAAAAAGAAGAAGGGAGAAGAAAATACTAGAAGATGCAGAGAGGAAGTTGCAGGAAGTACAACAAAATCTCAAAGAAGAACAAGAGTTGTGTAGAAGAGCGAAGGAAACACAGCATGAGGAGGAGAAGGAAAAGGAATAGGAATAGGAGGAAGTGCAAGGTGAAAAAATAGCGCAAATTGCACCAATAAAGTTTGAAGACTCTAAACCACCAGTAGATGAGGAACAGGGTGAGCAGCTGCATGAACAGGAACTTTCTCCATAGGATGAACTGGTAGTAGAATAGATGGACATGGAGATGGAGCAGCCGGAACAGGATCAGGCTACTGAACTCATGCCAAAAGCAACCGAGGTCACTCCACTGGATTCACCAGCTCCAACAATAGAGAAAGTCCCAAGTGAACAAGGGGACACTATTTTCCTTGAGGATAATTTGGGAATAGATGTGTACAACATAACCTTTGTTGAGTCACAGCATAGAGTTGTACAAGCACATACAGCGCGCAATGCGGGTGAGCATAGATCACCTACGCACTTTGAAGAATGGGTGATTGTGTCAGATGTGTGAAAAAATCCTGCTACCTTGGCTGATGCTACAAAGTCTTATGTCAAAGCCACGAGCTTGAGTATTAAGTTCTTGATAGAAGAAAACGAGTGCATGATAAGGAGTTGCAAGCAGCGAAGTAGAGAGAGTAACAATCAACAGGATTCTCCATAGTAGAGATGAAGAAATCCATACTTGCTAAAGTATCGGCTCTTGAGACAGTCTCGCAAAGGCTGTAGGACAGGTTCATCACCGTGCACAAGGAAATTTTCCATCTACATGGTCATCAATAGTGCTAACACTCACAGATATACATGTCGCAGTTGATCATGTACAGGCAAGGAAAATGAGGTACAAGGGAGCCCCGCTTCATTTGCACAAGGTGATGAAGCCGCAAGTAAATTTGGACAAAGCATGCATCCGGAGTCTGATCCGAAACTATGAGGAACTCTTGCCACTCATCACCAGTGTTGAGGCTTCATATGCACGGTTATACAGAAGTTTGGATGTCATGGTAAGAAATTATGGCACCCTGTCGATTGGTATGCTCATTGAGGCCAAAGAGAAGAACCAAGTTAGACTGGAGCTCGATGCATACTTTGATCCTTTAATGCTCATAGCCACCAGCGCAGATTTCTGAGTCAGCACAGATAACATGCATATATACATCGTCAGTCTAGCCTTGCTCGAGACTAAGATGCGCATTTTACGGGCCGAATTGGACACAGGTTCCAAATCAGTATACCTGAAATAAATGGAGGCAAGAGTTCGTTTCCAGAAGGACATCATTAAAGAGTGCACAGACACCATTGTGCACTACCAAGCATGGCATCAGTTCATCACCGAGGATCACGAAGTGGAGGTTGATGAACTGGTCTTTCCACAAGCATATGAGTCTTAGTGTTGTCTTGTCTACCTGACTCAAGCCAATTTTTTCCCACATGGGTATATGTGGAAAATGTATCATTTTTGTAAACATGATGTAAAGTGAAATTCCAAGTGATTAGTGGAATACAGGCAGTGATATGTAATGTAAAGAGTTATGTAATGAATTTAAAGAGTCATGAGTGTAATCCAATAGTCACAAATGGGAATGTCAAGGGTCACCCCATCGTTTGTTATAAATAGAACCTCATAACTCATAGAACAGGATTTTGGGAGCCAAGCTTTTGCTAGGCATTTCTTAGAGAAGACTTGGAAAGCATTATGACAAGTCTTGCCTTCTCCACAATGCAGATCGAGTATATCTCTTTGGAGGAGCAAGCGGTGTTGATTGTAACGTTCCACTATTGGGGCTAGTGGTTTTCATGGTTGTATGTATGGATGGAAATTTCACCTTATATAATATACCATAGCCAACATGTTTCATGAGTATATTGTTATTGTAGTTCGAAAACTATGGTTACTTTAGAAATGTATGTAGTTTTAACTTATGAATTTATGTATGGACTATTTCGTATGTGATTGTATGAATCTTATTGAAGTGTGTTGTTGGTTTAACTCATCACTTTGGATTATCAACTTTCCTTCCTTCCAGTTTGTGATGTCTTCCATCTCATGTGTTCCTTTCAAGCTACGTACTATTACAAGATTCTAAGGGATACACTTATTTCCCCTTCCATGTGTTAGAACCTCCCCATACATCTCTCTTGACTTGCTGCAAGGTCACACACTTGCTTCCAACAATGATATCTTGCTTACCTCTACATGCTATTGCAATCAAGGCATAGCTTTATTACCCACTACAAGGACTCCTACTCCAAACGGTCTGAGGTGTAGTTGGGAAATTATCAATCTGAGTCCAGCATCGTCAACAGGTTGACCATGATTGATTTTCATATTAAGACAACCTTTGGCACAATGTGATGTTGAAGAATGGTTGGACATGGTTGATTCTTATATTGGGACAATCTTTGTCACAATACGACATTGGACCATGGTTGTCACAATGTGACATTGGATGAAGAGACAATCTTTGTCACAATGTAACAATGGTTATTGGCCATAGTTGATTTACATATTGAGACAATATTTGACACAATGCGACGTTGAAACATGGTTGATCGTGGTTGATTTTCATATTGAGACAATCTTTGTCACAATGCGACATTGGTCGATTTTTATATTAAGAAAATCTTTGTCATAATGTGATATTGGACCGTGGTTGACCATTATTGTAAACCCAATGGATTTATATTAAATTGAAATATTAATATTATAAACCCTATGAATAATATTATACCCTAGGAATATGAACCCTTAAATTAATAAACCCAAAGGATTAATACTAAAAACTCAAGAGATTATAAAATCAAGGGAATGGTAATAAACCAAAGGATAAATATTATAAACCCAAGGTATATAAACCCTAAGAATAATATTATAAACCTTAAATTAGACATGGTTGACCACGGTTGATTTTCATATTGACACAATCTTTGTCACAATGCAACATTGGACTATGGTTGACCATGATTGATTTTCATTTTGAGACAACATTTGGCATAACGTGACATTGGACAATGGTTGGCCATGGTTTACCATGCCTATTTTAATATTCAGACAATATTTGTCACAATGTGACCATGGTTAACCGTGGTTGATTTACATATTGAGAAAATCTTGACACAATGTGATGTTGGAACATGGTTGACCATGGTTCATTTTCAGATTGAGACAATCCTTGTTAAAATGTGACACTGATTGATTTTCATATTGAGAAAATCTTTGTCACAATGTGATGTTGGACCATGGTTAACCATGATTATAAACCCAAGGAATTTATATTAAACCATATGGCTAATATTATAAACCCTATGAAAAATATTATACCGTACGAATATGAACCCTTAAATTAATAAACCCAAGGGATTGATATTATAAACCCAAGGTATATAAACCCTAAGATAAATATTATAAACCCTAACATAAATATTATAAACCCAATGTATATAAACGATAAGATAAATATTATAAACCCTAAAATAAACTCTTAGATTAATACACCCAAGGGATTAATACTAAAAATCCAAGGTATTATAAACCCAATGGAATAATATTAAACCCAAGGGATTAATACTAAAAATCCAAGGGATTATAAACCAAATGGAATAATACTAAACCCAAGGTATATAAAACACATTATAAATATTTTAAACCATAAAATAAACATGGTTGACATAGATGATTTTCATATTGGCACAATCTTTGTCAAAATGTGACATTGGACTTTGGTTGACCATGATTGATTTTCATATTGAGACAACCTTTGGTACAATGTGATGTTGGAAAATGGTTGGACATGGTTGATTTTCATATTGAGACAATCTTTGTCACAATGTGACGTTGGACTATGGTTGACCATGGATGACCGTGGTTGTCATAATGTGATGTTGGAAGAAGAGATAATCTTTGTCACAATGTGACAATAGTTATTGACCACGGTTGGCCATGGTTGATTTACATATTGAGACAATATTTGAGACAATCTAATGTTTAAACATGGTTGACCATGGTTTATTTTCATATTGAGACACTCTTTGTCACAATGCAACATTGGCTGATTTTCATATTTGAGAAAATATTTGTCACAATGTGATGTTGGACCATGGTTGACCATTGTTATAAACTCAATGGATTTATATTAAACCCAAATATTAATATTATAAACCCTACGAATAATATTATACCATAGGAATATGAACCCTTAGATTAATAAACCCAAGGGATTAATACTAAAAACCAAAGGGAATAATATTAAACCTAAGGGATAAATATTTTAAACCCAAGGTATATAAACCCTAATATAAATATTATAAACCCTAAAATAAAAATTGTTGACCATGGTTAACCATAGTTGATTTTCATATTGACACAATATTTGTCACAATGCAACATTGGACTACAATTGACCATGTTTGATTTTCATATTGAGACAACCTTTGGCATAATGTGACATTGGAAAATGGTTGGCCATGGTTGACCATGATATTTTCACATTGAGACAATCTTTGTCACAATGAGACATTGGACCACGGTTGACCATTAATGACCATGGTTGTCACAATGTGACGTTGGACCAAGAGACAATCTTTGTCACAATATGACCATGGTTATTGACCATGGTTAACCATGGTTGATTTACATAATTAGACAATATTTGACACAATGTGACATTGGAACATGTTTTACCATGGTTGATTTTCATATTGAGACAATCCTTGTCACAATGCGACACTGATTGATTTCATATTGAGAAAATATTCGTCACAATGTGACGTTGGACCATGATTGGCTGTGATTATAAACCTAAGGAATTTATATTAAACCTAGGATTAATATTATAAACCCTATAAACAATATTATACCCTACGAATATGAACCCTTAGATTAATAAACCAAAGGGATTAATATTATAAACCCTAACATAAATATTATAAACCCAATGTATATAAATGTTAAGATAAATATTATAAACCCTAATATAAACTCTTAGATTAATAAACCCAAGGGAATAGTATTAAACCCAATGGATTAATATTATAAATCCAAGATATAAAAACCCTAAGATAAATATTATAAATCTTAAAATAAACATGGTTTACCATGGTTGATTTTCATAATGACAAAATCTTTGTAACAATGCGACGTTGGACCATCGTTGACCATGGTTTTCATAATGTGATGTTGACCATGAGGCGATCTTTGTCACAATATGACCATGGTCATTGACCATGGCTCACCATGATTGACAATGGTTGACCACGATTGATTTCCATATTGAGGCAATCTTTCTCACAATACAATGTTGGACTTTGGCTAACCATAAACCCCAATCCAAATTAATAAACCCAATGGATTATTAATATTTATTTTTATTAATTTGGGGTTGACCATGACTAATTTTCATACTAAGACAATATTTCTGACAATGCGATGTTGAACCATGGTTGGCCATAATAGACCATGATAAAACATGATTGACCATGGTTGATTTTCATTAATTGGGACAATCTTCATCACAATGTGATGTTGGACCATGGTTGACCTTGATTAACCATGGTTGACAATGGTTTTCCATGGTTCATTTTCATATTGAGACAATATTTGTCCCAATGTGATGTTGGACCATGGTTGACCATTCTTATAAACCCAAGGGATTTTTATTAAACCAAAGGATTAATATTATGAACCCTAGGAATAATATTATACCCTAGGAATATGAACCCTTAGATTTATAAACCGTAGGGATCGATATTATAAACCCAATGGATTAATACTGAAAACCCAAAGGATTATAAACCCAAAGGAATAATATTAAACCAAAGGAATTAATATTATAAACGCAACATATATAAACCCCAGGATAAATATTTTAAACCCTAACATAAACATGGTTGTCCGTGGTTTGCCATGGTTGATTTCCATATTGACACAATCTTTGTGACAATGTGAAGTTGGACCATCGTTGTCCTTGATTGACCATGATTGTCACAATGTAACATTAGACCATGAGACAATATTTGTCACAATGTAACCACAATTATTGACCATGGTTGACCATGATTGATTTTCATATTGAGACAATCTTTATCACAATGCAACGTTGGAAAATTGTTGACTATAAACATAATGGATTGATATTATAAACCTAATGGGATAATAAACCAAAGGGATTAATACTATAACCCCAAGGAATTATAAACCCAATGTAATAATATTAAACCCAAGGGATTAATAATATAAACCCAAGGTATATAAACCCATAAATAAATATTATAAACCTTAAAATAAACATGGTTTACTAAAATTAATCATGGTTGATTTGCGTATTGACATAATCTTTGTCACAATGCAACGTTGGACCATGTTTGACCATGATTTATTTTCATATTGAAACAATCTTTGTCAAAATGCGACATTGGACCATGGTTGACCATAGTTGATTTCCATATTGAGGCAATGTTTGTCACAATGTGACATTGGATTATGGTTGACCATGATTGACCATTGTTGATGATGGTTGACAATGGTTGATTATGGTTAGTTTTCGTAATGAGACAATATTTGTCACAATGTGACGTTGGACCATGGTTGGCCATGGTCGACCAAGATTAAGAAATCAAGAAATTTATATTATAAGCCCAAGGGATTAATACTATAACCCCAAGGGATTATAAACTCAACGGAATAATATTGAACCCAAGGTTGGTTGAGAAACATGACATGAACTAAAACTTACAATATCTCTCAACATAAACATAGAGACCTAGTTGTTTCATAATGTTACCTTGTTTGCAAATAAACCTTTTCCTTTAGAATATTTTTCAAATATTTTCTATCTAGTAATTGTTATTTATATTATTTGATAATTGAATAACTTAAGTAAATATTTTAAAATCTACTTTATAATATAATTATTTATTTTTATTTATAAAATATAATTCTTATATATTTTAATAATTTAATATATAATCAACGTATACTTATGAAATTTTAAAAATTATATAGATACCATTCCCCTTCATGCCTAATTGAAGTGTTGTATAAGAGAAATAGAAAATAATATCCTAAAATACATGATTAATTAAGTTTAAAATAATTAAAAAATATATATGGTTGATTACGCGATAGGTGTATATCCTAAACAATACTTTTATTTAGATGTCCCTCTTCTCTAACGAAATATATTTTTTTTATGGTAGGGCCTCCTTACGTGAAGAGATTGGTTTGACTATAAGAGTAAACCTCTATGTAATTCCCAAATTTTTTTATAGCTAATATACTTATATAATTATATATAGATAAGTTATATGTTAATTTTAATCTTTAAAACTTGAAAATGTACTATAAAATGTGTTTTTGATGTTTATTTATGTAAAATTAATGTCTAAATCAAACATTATTATCCATTTAATTTATATAATTATATTAAAGTCTTATTCCAAAAATAAACACATATAACATAATTAAACAAGTGCTACATAGTAACTACTCTGCCTGTCAGTTAGTTTTAAATATAGAAATAAAAATAAAAATATTGAATTCAAACTACGGTTAATAGATTTTATTGATTGGTATATTGAGGTATTTTATTAATTGTAATTATGCATTGTTGGTAAGTATGAAAAACTTTGTTGCTAATTTCATTTGTTAAAGTATGAATTCATCCATTGTCACCCCTTCTCATCATTAATTTAAAGGGTGATTTCATTAACATGATTAACGTAAAAGTTGCATGCTTGGGTGATAAAATATTGAGAAAATTATATATGTATATTTATTATATAATTATTATTTGATGATGATGATGATGATGATGGTTATGTCCACTAAGACCAAACTTTGGTCTATTGGACCTTTATTTAGTTTGATTTAAGATTTTATTCATATGCTCAAAAAGCTTGGAGAGAAGCCTCCCAAGCTCACTGTAATTTGACAACGTAAAAGGCTAGGAAGGTCAGTATCGCAACAAAGATTTTGAAACTGAGATCTAATGTGGTTGTAAGGGGGGACTCTAGGAGGAAGTGATTTTCATCCTCGATGTTCGTATTCTCACAGAGATGGTAGAACATTTCCATCCATGGAGTTTTAGGAACTGCCTAAC